>BQNB010118136.1:0-21046 GCA_026074375.1 Tanacetum coccineum | reverse complement strand
CATATAAAAGACTTAAGCTTTTAAGCTTACTTATAATAAGCCCTAAATCTATTTTGTGGCCCAACTCCCCTTTAATTATAAACCGGACCAAACCAAAGCCCAAAACCATTTAACCTAAACACTTACCTCTGTTAACCCTAGCCTAATTACCCATTACATTGTTAGTCCTTAAGGACTAACAAAACTAGCCCCTACACCTTAACACCCTTTGTACCCATCATCCTTTTCCCCTAACCCCATCAAAAATTAAACCCTACAGTAACTTTCCCGCCCAAACAACCAAACCACTATTTATTTGTCACTTTTCCCCTTCCCAGCACCACGACAAAACAAAGTCACACCCTCTCAACTCAACCCCACTTCACAAACCAACAATTCTATGATGGCAATCCTCTCCACCCCCATTCGTCAAAGTAAGAAGACACAAAATCTAGGGCTTAGATCAATCTACTTGGTGAACAAGCATGGATGGCTTAGATGATGGTTTTGAAGCTCCTCACACAAGAAACACACCTCTTGTTTCTCTCACAGAAGAAACACAAGAAGAAGACCCCAAGACCTTCTCATTTATCTATAAATAAGACCTTGTAAGCCTTTGAAGGCATCTAGTTTTTTTACAGCTTATCTAGTTTAATCTATAGCTTATTGTACTTTTTATTAAAGCCTTGTAACTATTTTTATGAATTAATGAAAGTTGAAGTTTTTAAGTTTTAAATCCCGAGTTTTTAATTCCATTGTTGTTAAGAGTATTTTATAAGCTATCATAAGCTCTTATTTGAGCTTTTATGCAATTTGTTTTCATTAAGATTTAGAAACTATTAAGTATTTAAGCAAAAATTTCACAAAAAATTACCCCTCAAAGTACCTCAGCTTCTTTAACAAGCTAGAGCTTTGTAGGATAGCTCTAAGAGCAATTCAAGCCCTTGTTTAAGCAAAGGGCATTGTAAGTTTCCATTTTCAAGATTTTGCTTATTTACTGTTGGCTTATTTTACTACTGATTTATTGCTTATTTTCTGCTTATTTATGCTTATAATTGTTGTTAAATGCTTATTTATGCCTTCTTGAAGTTTAAATCTCATTTGCTTATGTTTTCATTTAAAACTGTCAATTTTAGCACTTAGTACTGCTTACTTGTTTGCTTATTTTAAAGTGCTTATCTGTGGTTGAATTTTGCTTATTGTTGGTTAATTGTTTGTTATCTGTTTTTAAAATTCTTTGCTTAAATCTTTAAAAATCAGTTTAAAAATGGTTTATCAAAACTTAAGGGTGTTTGTTTTAAGAAGCAAAATGGGTCAAAAATGTTTTAAAAAATGTTTGGGTCATTAATCCAACTTTAACAAGCCCTTTTGAGCTGTGTTAATCAGTTTTTAAAAAGTTTTAAAGTTTAAATGTGAGTTTTATGGTTTTGACTAAAAGTTGTCTAAATCTGTAGTGTTAAATCACTTTAGAACAATTTTTTTGATAAGGCTTTTGAAAACGGATTTTAAGTATTGGTTTTGTGTTGTTATTAGTGTCAAAATGCGGTAGACTAAATGTTGGTGAAAGTATTTTAATTTTGTAAAAGTTTGGTCACAATCTGTCTAGTTCATGTAAAGTTTAAAAAGTCTATCTTTCAAATGCAAATTTAGAGTAGTAAAAGTTAGTTTTAGGTCTTGAAATTGATAGCATAACATTTTTAGATATAAGACTCAATCTGTTTCAGCTTATTTTCAAGTTTTAACTTATTTTACTAGCTTAAAATAGGTCTGCAAAAGCTCATTGTCTTTTAAAGAGAACCAAAAAGAGTGCATTCTGCTTAAGGTAGCCTTTTCATAAGGCTTTTTCATGGCTTATCTGAATTTCAAAATACTTTTTCTTTGTTGATTCTTGTAGCTTATAGGATAAGCTTGATCTACATATAAGTCATTAAGCCATAAGGACAACTTACGACTTTTAAAATTTAGCTTAAAAGTAGCTTGTTAGCCTTTTTAAACTGTTTTTTTATTACATTCTGTCTTATTGCTTTTTAGTCTCTTCCAGCTTAATTTCTTTGCTTATTCTTGTCCTATTTGCTTATTAGGTATAGATAAGTATATGTTTTTGTTTTATTTGTTTTCATGTGTGCTTATTATGCCTAAATAAGCCCAACAATTTAGCCTTTTAGCCTTTTAAGCTTTTAACCAAAACTGTCATTTTTTTGTTAGCTTAGTTCTATTTTATTTGCTTATTTATAAGTCTGAAGTGCTTATTAGAGTTAGGTTTAATTCTTTTTCAGCTTATTTACTTTTCTAGTTGCTTAATGAGTCCAAAGGTCCTAATAGTTTAAGCTTAATAAGTCACTTAGTTTAGAAAGCTAATCTGTCACTTTTCTTTCAGCTTATTACTAGCTTATTGTCAAGTTTTATAAAAAGTTTTTTTTAAATGTTGTTACTTTTGCTTATTTTATAACTTTTAAAAAAAAAGAAAAAATTGTTTTATAAAATAAAGAGGTCACAGGGGTCGAACTTGTGACCTCCCGTTTACAAACCCAACGTATTTAACACACACAACTCAACCACTGCCGTTGGGACTTGTCACTAGTTATCCTTTGCATAATTAAATATATAACATCTTTTTAGTCATTTAAGCTATAAGCCCTTTTTGGCTTAGTAACAGCTTATTTAGATAAGCTGTTGACCCCGTTTTATTTTTCATAAGTTTAGCTTACTCTTAAGTAATTTTAGTGATTTTTTCAGATTTTTTACAATTAGTTTGGTATTTTTAGTATTTAATTTAGATTAAAACTGTTTTTAATTCATAAAAAATTAAATAATAAAAATCAAAAAAATATATTTCTTTTTTTTTAAAATTTTCTTTTGTCATTTAGGATTGTTAAAAATTAAATTTGCATTTTTAGAGTTAAATTTGTAGAATTTAGGTTTTTAAAGAACGAGATTTGAATCCCGTTATCATTTTTAGTGTTTTAGCTTTAATTACTTTCGTTTTTAGCGTGACTTTACTTGTTTTTGCATTTTAATTATAGAAATAGAATCCAAATCAATTATTGATCATTTAATCACGCGATCACGAACTAAATCTCGATTTTCAATTCAAATTTCGTCGGGACATGACCCGGGAAGGTTTTTTGGGATTCTACTTTGGGTAAAAGTAAATATCTTTCTAAAGCCTTACGGAATACTTTCTCTCTATTATTAATTGATATTTTGATATTAGTTATATATAGTATATTATATATAGGCTATTATTAAACAAGTCAATTTTTGGCGCCGCTGCCGGGGAGGTGTGTGCGATTTTCGTGTTTACGTTTGAAGATTAGTTTTTGAAGACCCTTCCTCGTTAAGTTATCGCTTTCAATTGTGAATATTTTCTTATTATAAAAATTTAAAAATACCAACAATACTTTTCCTAAGGTATTGAAAGTACCAAAAAAATCAAAAAACAACAAAAACAACCGTTGTGTCACTTGTGAAAACGGCTCACCTTTTGGATTACAAACTATAAGAGAGGTATAAGGAGGGTCGATCCAACGAACTTCCACCCGAAAGGAGAAGGTTTTTAATAGCTTCGCGCTTACCCACTTCTCCGCTTCTTTTAGTGGGTTTTGGTACTAAAACTACAGAGGTGCCATTGTTTGCAATTAATAATGTTTTTTATACCGGCTAATGTTTTTTTAACGGAGAGTCTTTATTGGTTAACAGATGCAAATTACAAAAATATCCTTGATTATTTTCAACAGTGAATCTTGGTCGGTTAATGTATACAGTAATATAGTAATGGGGGTACTTTTATTAGTCATATCTTATGAATTTGCAAAGTCTATTTGTATAGGTCATGCCGTCATGGGATTAATATTGTGAAACCACAAAAGACTAAAACTCCAATTTCTCTCTTTAAATTCATAAACCTTTTCTTGTAATCCAACAGATACAATGTCAATAATGAAAAACTAAGAACATCTCAATTACCATTTGAAAAGATAGACGTAGCCACTAAAAAATTCAAAACTTGTATCGGAAGAGGTGGATATGGTTGGGTATACAAAGGAGTACTCTCAATCGATGGAAAAGATGCCATGGTTGCTGTAAAGAGGTTGAATGAGCAGTTTATACAAGGTTTAAAGGATTTTTTGACAGAGATTCAGTTGCTCTCTGATCAAGAACATCCAAACCTCATATCACTTCTCGGTTATTGTGACGAAGGAAAAGAGAAGATTATTGTGTATGAGTATGCAGAGCGTGGAAGTTTGGATAGCTATATAAGGCATAATCATGATAAGAATTCTAATACTCTCACGTGGTTAGAAAGAAAATATGGAGATAGAAGTGAGGAGATGAAGAAAGGAGGTGTGATATATATGAAGAGGGGTGGCGTTTAATTTTTTAAGTTGAATTTAATGTTTTTTAGTTGGAGAGCTACATACGAAGATCAAAATACCCTTCGAGTTTTTCAGTTCAGTTTTTCATTTTATCCGTTATTTTATTTAACCGAACTAATTAAATCGAAGAAACTGAACCTAACCAATGAACACCCTGTACTTTCTTGGGCCTAACGGAGAAAATAGAGAACTATATTGTAATACTCGGCCAATATAGAGAAGAAAATAAGCCCACAACCACAATTCTTTTTTTACTCTCCAATAACTACGAGCCTATAGCAAAATAAAGAAAAAATAAGTTGTGTTTGACCCATGTTTGCCATTTCCATATTTTGCTATAAAGCAAATGACACATTCAGCAAAATAACAACTCAACTGGAGCTGATTTGGGACAACCATTCTTAGGGTTCTTCAAGGTATGTTTACTATGTCCTTCTAATAATATACCTTTTAGCTTATTTTTAAGCAATATGAAACTGTTTAGTTGTAGATTAACAAGTGGGTTTTCATTCTTGACGTGAAATACTGTGTTTTGGTATTACATTTTTCATGATAATGACAATAGTAGCTTCATGAGAGTTATTTTAGTAAAGAATAAACTAGTGTTTGGTATAAAGGGAAAGGGGTGTTTGTTTCGGCTTACAATATGACATAGAACATTAGAATAAACAATATGGACAACCTATTATTCAAACAAGATGCTAAATCTTATTAAAATTCTCTATTTGTCATATGTTTAAACAAAACTCGGAAACCTTCCAAACAAATATAAAACCCAAGGATGAAACATATGACATAGAACATTAGATTAGAATATCACCTTAAAGTCAACCCCGTTAAAGACAGCTATCACATGTCTAATCATACCCAACATAAACTAACAGATACGAAACCGGAACCAAGTAAGTTCGATTCATTCTATCAACACGGCAAGAACTAACCATAACCAAACTAGCTTTCATTTTTCTGTTTGTAAAACTTCTACAACGATGTCACTTCGTACAAGTTTTGGTACTATATCATTCTTAGATTATTTATCAACATTAGGATGAAAAAAGTGTCGTCTACAAGACACAATTAAAAGCTAATTGTGTTTCTAACAGAAGCCCTAATACTAACATCATCATCTCATTCTCCATACTCCTTTGAAGTATTATTTTTTGATGCATTTTTTCTTATTAGTTTTATAATTATTGATACTATGAATAGTAGTGTCTTCAGACTTTTGAAGATTCCTTTTAGTCCTCATTTCGAATTAGGGTTCATACAAAATTGGGGAAAAACAATCCAGAGCTAATTGATAGAATTAAACAGTAATTCAATCACCAACAATTTCGAATAAGGAGTCAAATTATCAAACAAGTGCGAAATAAGCTACATAAGCCAAATAAATAAGCAGTTGAATTAAATTATGCATATATATTTAAGCAAAACAGCTCACCTTAATAGGTGTGATCAACTATGTAAACGATCGGATAGGCAATCTGCTATGTGATTAGGAGAATGAGATAAGCTGCAATAAGCTAAAATAGCTAAAATTAGCTAAAAATAAAAAAATAAGATGTAAATTGAATAAGCTAAACTAACTATTATTGATCTTCCTCTTGAAGGGTATTCCTTTACATGGGCTCTAAAATCTGATTCAAAAATGAGTAAATTGGATAGATTCTTAATTTTTGAAGTCTTGATCTCAATTTTCCCTTTGCTTGCTGCTATATGTCTTGATAGGCGTCTCTCTGATCATAGGCCCATTCTCTTGCGTGAATCATCTGTTGATTATGGGCCTACGCCATTTCGTGTGTTTCACTCTTGGTTCACAAAGGACGGATTTGATAATCTTATTGCTGATACTTGGAATAATTTATCTATCATGGAAACTAACAAGATTTCTCTTCTGAGAAAGAAGTTTCAAGCTCTTAAGGCGATTATCAAAAACTGGAGTCGAGATGAGATGCTCAAGGCTTCTGCGGTGCGTCATTCAGCTCAGTCCCGGATATCAGAATTAGACAAGCTGATTGATAAAGGTTTGAGTAATAACGATATTATTAATGAAAGAATCTCCCTTTTGAAAGATATTCATGATCTTGATAAGCGACACTCTTCTGATTTGGCCCAAAAGGCCAAGATTCAATGGGCTATCGAAGGTGATGAAAATTCTAAGTATTTTCACGGGATCATTAATAAAAAACGGTCTCAACTTGCTATTCGTGGTGTTCTTGTCGATGGAGAGTGGATTGAAGATCCTCCCAAAGTGAAGAATGAATTTCTCGAACACTTTTCTAATCGTTTTTCTATGCCTACAGGTCAGACTATTAATCTTGATTCACATATGTTTCAAAAGATTTCTATAGACCAGAATGCGGACCTTGAAAGTGATGTCTCTTTAGAAGAAATTAAGAAGGCGGTTTGGGAGTGTGGCACTAATAAATCTCCAGGGCCGGATGGTTTTTCCTTCGAATTTATTCGAAAATATTGGAACATCATTCAGCATGATGTGGTTAATGCTGTCAAGGAATTTTTCTCTTCTAGTAAGTTTCCTCCTGGAAGTAATTCTTCATTTATTACTCTTATTCCTAAATCATTGGATGCAAAGATGGTGAAAGATTTTCGTCCAATAAGCCTCATTGGTAGTTTTTACAAGATCGTTGCCAAGATCTTGTCCAATCGCCTATGCATTGTTATGCCTGATCTGATTAGTGACGTTCAAACTGCCTTTATTTCTAAACGTCAAATCCTGGATGGCCCTTTTATTCTTAACGAGCTTATTTCGTGGTGTAAGTATCATAAAATCAAAGCTATGATTTTTAAAGCTGATTTTGAAAAGGCCTTCGATTCGGTAAGATGGGATTATTTAGACGGGGTTCTAAATAACTTTGGTTTTGGTGTTAAATGGAGAGGGTGGATTCAAGCGTGTCTTTCTTCGGCAATGGGATCGATTCTGGTTAATGGAAGTCCCTCATCAGAATTTAAATTTATAAAAGGTTTAAAAGCAAGGGAGATCCTCTTTCTCCTTTCCTCTTTATTTTGGTGATGGAAAGTTTGCACATTTCGTTCAACAATATCTTGAATTCCGGGCTCTACAAAGGTATTCGTATTGATGAGTCTTTAACGTTATCCCATCTCTTTTATGCGGATGATGCTGTTTTCATTGGTAAATGGGATAAAGCGAATGTCATCACTATCGTTAATATGCTTAAATGTTTCTACTTGGCGTCGGGGCTCAAAAAAATCATATCAAAAGAGTAAGATTATGGGCATTGGTACCTCTCAAGAAGAAGTGGATGTGGCTGCTAATGTCATTGGTTGTAACACGTTCTCCTCGCCTTTTAACTATCTGGGTGTTAAGGTCGGTTCTTCCAGCTCTAGAAGTAACTTTTGGGACGAGGTTATTGCAAAACTTTCATCCCGTTTATCTAAGTGGAAAATTAAAATGCTTTCTATAGGTGGTCGTTTTACTTTGAATAAAGTTGTCCTTAGCTCGCTTCCTATATACCTGATGTCAATCTATAAAACTCCTGTTGGTGTTTTACGTAAGATGGAGTCCATTCGCAGGAGATTCTTTAATGGTGCAGATATTAATGAGAATAAAATGTCTATGATTGGTTGGGAAAAAATAATGGTTTCAAGGAAAAAAAGAGGGCTTGGTATTTCGAGTTTCTTCGCTCAAAATCGTGCTCTTTTATCAAATGGATATTGGGGTAAGGTCAAAGGATTCATCTTTATGGTATTGGTCATTATAGCTATTGTTTGGCGATGGTGGAGTTTAGACAACACTGGTATGTTTCTCGCTCTATCTTCTTGGACTTCTATTGTTCGTGAATGCAGAATTTTGGCTAGCTAGGGTATTAAAATTGTTGTCTTAATTTGAAATGAAAAGTGGGAAATGGGTTGAATTTACTTTATTTTGGGTTTATTCTTGGCTTACTGATATCCCCCTTAAGCAATTATACCCGCGTATGTTTGCTTTAGATTGCAATAAAAACTCTACGGTGGCAGAAAAAATCAACGCTAGCTCTATTTCCTGTTCTTTTAGAAGACTCCCTCGTGGAAGTTTAGAAGAAGAGCAATTCTCCAAACTCATCGAAGATGTTAACTCTGTCATTCTCTCGGTCTCTAATGATAGATGGATTTGGTCCCTCGATTCCTCGGGTGAATTCTCGATTAAATCTACTCGACTTTTCATAGATGATCATCTTCTTCTCGCGGTTGGTGCTCCCACTAGATGGGTTTCGGAAGTCCCAATTAAGATTAACATCATGGCTTGGAAAGTGAGGTTTGGATAAGCTCCCAAACTAGGCTTAATTTGTCTCTTGGGGTATATGAAATTCCCTCTATCATTGCCCTATGTGAGCTGTGCAAGGAGTCATGCTCACATCTTTTTTTTTTTTTTTTTTTTTTTTTTTTTTCTCTTGTTCTATGGCCCGGAACATTACTACCAAACTGGCTCGATGGTGGGAGTTTGATTGCCCGGATTTATTCTCATACGATGATTGACTTGAATGGTTTCACATTCTTAGTCTCCTTAAAGGTTTTAAGGATATATTGGAAGGGGTCTTTTACGTTATGTGGTGGGTGATATGGAAGTATCGTAATCAGACATTGTTTGGCTCATCTCAACCGCGTATGGATATGCTTTTTGATGAGATTGTTTTACTCTCTTTTACTTGGTGCTCCAATAGGTGTAAAAACAATTTTGATTGGATCTCTTGGATGAAATGTCCTAGATCCTTATCTTTGTAATTTTTCTAGCGCCTTGCTAGTTTCTTAATATAATTTGCCGTTCTAAAAAAAAACTAACTCTCACATTTGTTTTAAGATCCAAAGCGGGAAATGAAAATGAACATGTGACGTGTATTTATAGTGGGAAATGAAAATGAACATGTGACGTGTATTTACTGTGGTAAACATTTTTGAGAAGAAAGGTAAAAAAACTAGTTCTTTTTATAAGGCTTTGATACAAAGTAAAAGCTACCACGGGCTTTTATAAACCATAAGCCTGCGTGTTGAAAATGACATACCGAATTATTTAGAGTTTAAATGAGACGAGACAACTCGCGAGCTACTCGAGATCGACTCGTAAACTACTCGAAATCTATTCGATCTAAACGAGTCGAGCTCGAATTCGTGCTACTCGAGTATGTTTTCGAGTTGAGTTCAAACTCCAAAATACTCGGCTTGTGAAGCTCGCAAGTCTTATCGAGCTCCAATAAAATTACACTTGTACCCTTTTACATACATAAATCGAGTCAAGTCGAGCTTGATATGCCGAGTATTTATCGATTTCGAGTTAGAAATGTGGAAATAATCAAGCTCGAGTGGAGTTTCGAGCTCGAGTTTTATTTGACGAGTCGAGCTCTAGTAGTTCGCGAGTTGTCTCGTCTCGTTTAAGCCCCTAAATAATTCGGTAAGTCATTTTCAACACGCAGGCTTATAGTTTATAAAAGCCCATGGTAGCTTTTACTTTGTATAAAAGCCTTATAAAAGAACCAGTTTTTTTTTACCGTTCTTTTCAAAAAAGTTTACCATAGTAAATACACGTCACATGTTCATTTTCATTTCCCACTTTATATACACGTCACATGTTCATTTTCATTTCCCGCTTTGGATCTTAAAACAAATGTGAGAGTTAGTTAATTTAGCTTATTCAATTTACATCTTATTTTTTTATATTTTTAGCTAATTTTAGCTTATTGCAGCTTATCTCATTCTCCTAATCACATAGGAGATTGCCTATCCGATCGTTTACATTGCTGATCACACCTATTAAGGTGAGCTGTTTTGCTTAAATATATATGCATAATTTAATTCAACTGCTTATTTATTTAGCTTACGTAGCTTATTTCGCACTTGTTTGATAATTTGACTGCTTATTCGAAATTGTTGGTGATTGAATTACTGTTTAATTCGATCAATTAGCTCTGGATTGTTTTTCCCCAATTTTGTATGAACCCTAATTCGAAATGAGGACTAAAAGGAATCCTCAAAAGTTTGAAGACACTACTATTCATAGTATCAATAATTCTAAAACTAATAAGAAAAAATGCATCAAAAAATAATACTTCAAAGGAGTATGGAGAATGAGATGATGATGTTAGTATTAGGGCTTCTGTTAGAAACACAATTAGCTTTTAATTGTGTGTTGTAGACAACACTTTTTTCATACTAATGCTGATAAATAATCTAAGAATGATATGGTACCAAAACTTGTACGTACAGAGTGACATCGTTGTAGAAGTTTTACAAACAGAAAAATGAAAGCTAGTTTGGTTATGGTTAGTTATTGCTGTGTTGATAGAATGAATCGAACTTACTTGGTTCTGGTTTGGTATCTGATCATGTAAGTTTTGCCACTGGAAGACAAATATGTAGGATTGTAGGCTAGTTTATGTTGGGTGTGATTAGACATGTGATAGCTGTCTTTAACGGGGTTGACTTTAATGTGTTATTCTGATCTAATGTTCTATGTCATATGTTTCATCCTTCGGTTTTATATTTGTTAGGAAGGTTTCCGAGTTTTGTTTAAGTTATTCAGTAGTATTAATGATTTTGGTGAATGGCTTCTGTTACTTCTTCATTTATGATTCTTCTGCGTATCTTATGGCCTTGAATGGATGGTAGTCAAACTAAGTAACGTGTTTGTGTTTTATCAGAATGGCTGATACAAACCAAGTTGCTGCAAAAGGCATTGTCGGTGCCGCCGGCACCTTGGCAGTAGCCAAAACCTCAAGCAAAGACATGGTTGAATTTGCCACCCATGTAAAGAAAGCTGCTGAGCTAGGGGAGACTATTGAAAAAAATGTTAAATCAGGTATACTTTATTTGCTTTTTTGTCATCGTTTTTAATGCCTTTAAGAGGTCCTTGTTAATATTGTGGTGTGATAAAAAATGTGAGTATGGAACAACCTTGAATGATTTTTGGACTCTGCAAGTAAATATGATTTAGCAATGTTTTGAAAGTTACTGAAACTTGTTGCAAGTAAAGAATGAATAGTAATATGTAGTATACAACTACTCATGTTTTGCGGGTGTCTGGAAATACCTTTCGGATGGAATCCAGTTGGAACATTTTGTATATTCTTGAATATCCGTGCCACTTGGCAGTGACTGTTCGTCCAATTCATTAGTAATATTTTTCGGCACTGTCAAATCCTTTATGTGTGGCTTTTCTTTGGTTTATCACTTGATTTAAAACCGGCTTTGACTTTCCTCCAGTTGACTTATTGATGTCACATTTTTCACCAGACTCGGTATTGACTTTCAATTACTTATCCACAAAATTGTCCATGTGGTTTGGTGACCATTTATGCAAACTGTATCGACAAGAAACTATCTCGGTTCTTCTGACCAAACAACATTGATTCTTTCTGTAATTTACTCTATAATTGACATTTTTACAAAGTCACATTTTGGACCCTGTTATTGGGTAAAAAACATAAAATAAAAAATGATCCAAATGGGACACAAAATTTACATATCACATGGTACTTAAAAGATTTACTCAGGTGGGCGAGTCTAAAAATAGAAACCTTTTTTTGCTGCTTGATGATATCGCCATCTAAGTGGCGATTAAACCAAAACACGCATCAAAGATATATCTCGTTTCTCACGTGTATCTTTGTTTGGAGATACAATTGTTCCCCCAGGAGATAAGCTACGACTCTTCCTCCATGATTGCTTAAGAGGTAAGTGTCCCTCATATGAATGCATAAACATTGTACCTAGTTATCATATGGTTATTTCTTTGAAGGCCACAACTTTGAATATTCAATTGAATACTTATTGGTTGTTGCTTTACTATAAAGACAATGCACTTGCCACCCTCAATAATCTATCATGCAAGAAGCCAAATTATTAATGAGGGTGACTCAACGGTTCATATCCGCCAACTCTGGGCTATTCAAAGAGGTGGTTACTATGGGATTAGTCGGATCGCAAAATCGAATTGGAAACACTGGTAAATAAAAAAAACGAATTTATTTTGGACAAACAAAATTAGCATTTTAGACACCTTTTAAATGGTTAAATTCATCTAGTGACATGAAGTTACTTGAATGCATTGACCCTTTGCCAAAGTTGTCCAACTCATTCACTTTTTATACTACTCACAGGAGTCATAAGCACATGATCAGGAAACCGGAAACCTCTGATGAAATGAAGTTACTTGAAAAGAACTCTCATGACCGTTAACGATTCATATTTTGATGAACCCGCAAAGAAACCTCAGCAGGAAAATCGAGACAATAAAATTCAGACCATTGCACAAACTGCAACAGTCGTTCAGATTCAGAGGCTAGCATTAACCAAGAACATTTATTCTCATGAGGGTTACGCTAATAATCAAGCATGACGCTTAAAAATGAACCCACATGAGAATCCGACTCACCAAATTCTATGAAGCATTTCTAGCACCACAAAAGAGAATCACTAGTGCGACAGATCCTTGTACCAAGGTTTACACCTGCAGGTCATTAGCTGACTGAGCGGGTTTAACCATATAGATTTTACCTTCAATAAGTCTATTCTTCATGGCAAGATTGAATGCCAATCCAAATAGTTACAGCAGAACACTGATATGAACAAGAACAAAAGACAATCTCACCTACATATACCTAATTCTCAGTCAAATCTTACCAAGTCAAAGATTAAAAAAAAGATTTTAAAAAAGTCAACGGTATAACCAAATTTATAAAGGGTCACGCCTCAAACCATTTTCTCCTCGACTGGTAATCTTTCAAAATGAGTCTTCATGACATAACCCGACTCTGCAACCATATACAAACGCGTTTTACAACATCCTTGTCCATTTGTCAATCTCACCATCTTCGTCGTCTCCTTTCACACCAGACGAAGCATCACCCGTACTACACTCACTAAAGGCCCCACCAACTTCACCTTTTGAATAAGTCCTTCTTCTTGGTCTCGGAACTTTATCTTCTTTACCCTTTTTCTTATTATCTTTCGTCAAAAGCCCATTAGCAATCGCTTCCAATGCTTTAGCAGTAGGTGGCCTATTTCTTGTACCCTGTCCCCTCGACCCAACACCTCCATTTTCTTGCTGTTTTGGTTTCTCTGGGCCCATCTCGTTTCTTTCAACTTTAACTTCCGTCCCAGATTCACCATGCCCAAATTCTGTGGTAACATGGGGAAAATTCAAATCGAACAGATCCATCTGTTGTTCTTCAACGGTGTCGATTGAACTGCATCTTGATGTAAAACTTAAATTGGATGATAGTTTAGGATTAGCTTGGGACGATGAACCGACATTTGAGCCAAAGCTTGAACCTGCTTTCGAGTCAACTTGAGTGCATGCAGATAGTCTCCTACATCGTTTTGACTGATGTCCTAAATCTTCTTGTTTTGACTTCCTCGCCTTTTTAGCAGCGGGTGGTACTGGATGCGAACCATTTTTTTTTTGGATGCGAACCATTGGTTTTCTTATGTTTTGTTTTTTTGTTTTTTGATCGGCTTATGATCATCATTAGTATCCATTTCTTCATCTAAAAGAAACGGGTGATCCACAAGAAACGTGTTTCCACTATCAGACTCATCACTAGAATCCAAATCACTACTAGCATCTCAACGATTTTCAAGCCACATAAACTCGTATCAACGACAGTAAACTTCACCACAGCTTTATTACCACGATTCGGAATACGTGGTTGAAGTTACGATTTTTACATTTTTCAGGAAACGTGTTTGCTTCTTTTTTTTCAAAGTTTGTTACTTTCTCAACCTTTTCTTCATGGTCGAGCTCTAGAAGTTGTGGGTCCGATGCGACTTTACTTAAAACATCGGTTACTGAATCCATATACTCGTCGCCTTTGATTAATTTCCTTGAATGCTTCCCATTTGCAGTATAATTGTACCCGTTTGGTTGTTCTGAATGCCACCGTCTTGCAAGCAACCGAGGCCACACGGCTTCCCAGAATAAATCATTGGATCGAGCTTTGCTTAGCCGAAAATCACCCGTGAGAAACTGAATGATCTCTTCTGCAGTAAGAGTAGAACAAGCTTTTCCAATTGGTATTTCAGGGCGAAAGTGAATCGCTTGGTTTTGCTTTGTGGGTTCAATGGCGTTGCCTGTTAAATCTCGCTTACCTTTACTGATTGCTACTGTGTCAATGAACGTTTCGATACCGATTAAAGTTTTTATGGATGACACATATTCTTCTAATGTTATCTTATCGTCTCCAAACTCCCTAGAAACCTGCATAATGATTAGAAATTAAAAGCAGGGTAAAGAAGTAATTTCAGTCATTCTGGGCGTCTCCTATTTTTAGTTAATCACTGTCTATGTAACCAAGTATAGCACGTCTTTTGAAGTTGACAAAATCAATGGATTTTAATTGTGTAAGTACAAAATGGCCTTCCAGATACCCTCCTCACGCTAAAGTGTGAATCCAACAAGATGAACAGTTCTATTTTGTAGATGTCATATCCCGACACATATACACTTTAAACTATGCAAGTGTAAGAATTGCACACAAATATCATCAATATACAGAAAAACGGATATGAATATATGTTAGCGAGTCAGGATGACAAAACCTGCTGCAACACAAGAAAATCCTAAATCAATCAATCTATAAAATAACTTGATTTCAAATACATAGAAACCGGATAGTTATTAGCCACCGTATCCAGAATTTGGGAATTGAAGTTATCATCTATAGGGAATGTATATATCTTAGTGCCTCTTATATAATCCAAGTACTATTATAGAGTTTCCTTTAACGAGAGTTTCTTTTTCATATACAAAATATCTCGTGTGAACCAAAAGATCCTAAGGATATCCCAAAGAGTCATCTGTTAACACTTTTTTTTCAACGGAAGTTCCCACTTCAATTTTAATCTATTCACATATATAAAATTGGCTCAAAGCCTATTGCTTAAATGAACAAGTTCAAAGTTACGGATAGACGTATTTTAGCCACACGCCTCACAGTGCAAAATGCTCAAATATACAATCACAGTAACAGCATATTAGCCTTTAATATTCAAGTAAGCTAGAGCCCAGTGCCCACATATCAAATAAAATCCCCAAAAACACAATCCCAAACACCCTCTAGAAACTGTAAAGAGTTAAAATAGAAACATAAAGACATCATGTGTTCCTACCACACATACACATGACAACAGTCATCTAACAATCTTCGAGCACATTGTCCTAAACCTTTAAAAATGTAACTTCAAGTAAATTTGGAAAAAATATATGTTTTATTTGAAGTACCTCCATAAGGGAATTCTTGCATTCTTCATATACATGAGGAACCAAACGAGCAATAAACTCCGGTAGTCGTAAGCCGCTAAAAAACCTTGGTCCCAAATACACTTTTTTCCTTTACTCTTCCTACAATCTGACCATCTTTCGTATTCATCCAACTTATAAAAGATACCATAGTAATACGGCAATATATCCCCAACTTTTTTACTCTCAATAAACCGCCTCAACCGAGCAAAATTCTTCTCAAAAATGTACAATCCAAGAAGAAAACTTTCCCTCTCGAGCTCATTCCATGATTCCAAATCCCTGCCAGGAACAAGCGAAACCAAATTCTCATTTTTCATATTCCCGAAATCGTTTTTCAAGTTTTGGGGTTTGTGATATATCCACACTATTGGTATATCTAGTCCAATAAGGAAGTTGCTTGGTAAAACGTCATTCGTTTCTTCTTCTATTTCGTCAGTAGGGTTCCTCACGTAGTCAAAATAGTCGGAACCGTAATCATTAATGGGAGTTTGATTTGGTACTCGTTACCAACACGAGGGGGGGCTTGTATTGGTCCATATACACCGTACGCGTAAGTTTTTGGAAATTCACTTTCACAGTCGTCGCTTTGATCCATTTCCATTCAATTTTGCTGCACAAGATATCAGAGCAAAGTTATACATCAACCTAACTATCAACTTAGAGGGTGTTTATGATTAGTTAATTAAAAGGCCTATCTGCTTATTTTCAGAGCAAAAATAAGCCGTTTTGAGTGTCTGGGTGGATCTGCTTATCCGAGTGGTATATGGTTATCTTATTTTATATATGCAATAACTATATACTTATATATATGTATGTAACATCACCTATGCTTAAAACAGACATACTACTTACATACTGCTTTCATAATGCAGATACTAATCGGGTTAGAAAGTAACTCTCGATTTTCAGATGGCGTTAAATGAAAAGACAACCCACATTTATCACTGTGGACACACTGCTACCTATTATACACATATAAACTCCGATGTTTCAAAGAAAAGAGAAACGAAAATGAAAAAAAAGTAACTTTAACAGTCGAGGGGGTGTTCGGGATTACTTATCAAATATTCTTATCAGCTTTTGATGCAGCTAGGAGCAGTTTTAACTGTTGATAGTATGTCAATATGATTATTTGCGACTGAACTGAAGACTACTAAATTAGAGGGTGTTTATGATTAGTTAATTAAAAGGCCTATCTGCTTATTTTCAGAGCAAAAATAAGCCGTTTTGAGTGTCTGGGTGGATCTGCTTATCCGAGTGGTATATGGTTATCTTCAAAAGCATATAAGTAGTTTGAAAGATGTTTGCTTGTTGCATTCTAGTAAAACAGACAAACATTTTCAAACATTACATGGTAAACAGCTTATCGGCTTATTTTAGAACGAATAAGCACTTTAACATATGCAATCCCACACACATGTGCCAAGTAAAATAATTGTAACACCAGATTAAACAATATTTTTCAAAGACAACCACCACATAATACTAACAATCACTTAAAATATACTCTAAACAACAAGATTTGCTTAAGATCCAATATTATTGTAAAAAAAATATACTTGTGGATGGATCACTAAAGTATAACAATTTATTTACGTAACATAAGAGGTAAGGCTTGTAAATGTAGGTAAACAAATTAAGACTAAGGTTTCGTTTGTTTTTTCAGACGTTTTACCTCTTCATCTGCAAAGTCTCCATCTGCAAGAAAAAGACCGTTTGTTTTCTATTCTATTGAAGCACTTATTTCATTCTTTTTTCCTTTTTCTTTTCACTATTGTTTTTGTACGTTTACTTACGATTTTTACGTTTTTATATGTCTCCGTACGTTTTTTATGTTTTCATCCGTTTTATACGTTTTCATCCGTTTTAATACGTTTTGTATGATCTTATACCTTTTTTGTACGCTTTTTTGGTTTTTTACATGTTTGTTATTTTTCATACTATTTTTACGTTTTTCTACGCTTACGTACTTTTTTTATTTTTTTTGCATTTTTACGTTTTTGTACGTTTTCATACTTCTCTTAGGTTGTTATACATTTGTGTATGTTTTTATACGTTTATGTACGTCTATTTACGTTTTCATACGTATTTTTTTTACGTTTTTCTTCGTTTATTGTAAGGATGAAAACATATAATAACGTCCAAAAACGTATAATAACGTCCAAAATCGTATAAAACGAATGAAAACGTAAAAAACGTATAAAATCTTAAGAAAACGTAAAAAACGGATGAAAACGTAAAAACCGTAAGAAAACGGACATAAACGGAAGGAAACTTGTGAAAACCTAACAAAACATAAGAAAGTGTAAGAAAAAAACGTAAAAAACGGATGAAAACGTACAGAAATGGACGAAAACGTAAAAAGTATGAAAACGTACGAAAACGTGAGACAGCGTACGAAAACAGACGAAAACGTAAAAAAACATAGAAAAAAGAACGAAACATAAGTAAACGTAGAAGAACATACGAATACCAACGACAACGTATAAAAACATATAAAACGGATAAAAACGTAGAAAAGTAGACGAAAACGTACAAAAATGTAGAAAATAGACATAAATGTACAAAAACGTACAAAATTGAAGAAAAACGGATAAAACGATCGAAATGTAAGGAAACGTACGAAAACGTATAAAACGAAGAAAAAAAGTAAGAAAACGGTAAAAAATATGAAAACGTAAAAAACATACAAAATGAATCACTTCGGTCTAAAAACGTACGAAACCAAACAAAAACGAATAAAAAGGATGAAAACAAATGAATATTAAAGGTGTAAGTGGTGAAAGTCTGTTGATATTCTCATTGATACGTATAATAAATAGGGATACATGGAGTAATCTAGACCCGGGCTTGAGCCCATTACAATAGTACAAGCTATATGACATGTAGGCTATCGAATAATACGAGCTAACACTCCCTCGCAGTTGGAGCGGGAGGACAACGGACGCTCAAACTGAAGCGAAACTCCTCAAATAAAGCAAAAGGTAAGCCTTTGATGAAAATATCCGCAAACTGATAACGTGACCAGCAACAACCAAATCACGTAAAAAATGGATATCAATCTCAATGTGTTTCGCACGTTGATGTTGAACCGGGTTGCAAGACAAATAAACAACACTCACATTATCATAGTAGACCAGCGTAGCGGAAGATAAAGGAGTATGCAACTCACTCAATAAATTGCACAACCAACAAGTATCAGCAACAACATTGACAACACCACGATACTCCGCCTCGGCGCTAGAACGAGAAGCATTGGCTGACGCTTAGAGGACCAAGAGAGCACGTTGTTGCTAAGAAATACCCAATACCCTGAAGTTGATCTTCGGGTAGTGGGACACCCAGCCCAATCCGCATTAGAATATGCAACCAAATCTGTGGTAGATGAAGAAAATAACTGTAAACCATAATGCAGAGTACCCTGAACATACCGCAAAATCCTCTTAAGAGTAGAGAGATGAGGCTTCCGAGGATCATGCATATGAAGACAAACCTGTTGGACTGCATAAGAAAGATCCGGTCGAGTAAAAGTAAGATACTGAAGAGAACCTGCAAGACTCCGATACAAAGTCGGATCAGATACCGGATCACCATCAACACCTAGTTTAGACTCAGTATCAACAGGAGTCCGACTAGGGTTACAATTAACCATATGTGCTTTCTCCAAAATCTCAACAACATACTTCTTCTGAGACAAAAATAAACCTGAAGAATCACGCGTGACAGAAATACCCAGAAAATAATTAAGTGAACCCAAATCTGTCATAGCAAACTCCTGATGCAAAGAACTAAGAATTCGCTGTAATAAACCCTCAGAAGAGGCAGTGGGAACAATATCATCTACATATATTAACAAATAAGCAGTATCAGTCCCTTGTCTGTAGATAAATAAGGAGGAGTCACAACGATTATGAGAAAAGCCAACCCGAGTGATGTAAGATGAAAACCGCTGAAACCAAGCTCGGGGGGCCTGTTTTAGCCCATAGAGTGACCACTGTAATAAACACACATAATCAGGATGAACAGAATACCGAAATCCAGGAGGCTGATGCATATAAACTGTCATAGAAAGATCACAGCGTAAAAAAGTATTCTTGACATCGAGTTGATGGATCGGCCAATGTCGAGAAGCAGCTAAACTAAGGACAATCCGAATAGTACCCGGTTTAAAAACCAGACTAAAAGTCTCATTAACATCAACCCCCTCTAATTGTGTACTACCGTTCGCCATAAGACGATCCTTGTAGCGACTGAGCTTGCCATCTACCAGATACTTGTGACGAAAAAGCCAAATACAACGCACAACATTGGTATTTGATGGTCTAGGTATTAAAGTCCAATTTTTATTTTTAATAAGCGCATAATATTCATCACGCATAGCATTTTGCCAGTTAGGATCACTAAATGAATCACGATAAGATTTGGGTAAAGGTGAGACCGAAGACACATGTAATTTGAGACATTCAGTGGGACGATTAGTCCTGACACGGAAACGTGTGACCATGGGGTGAGCCGAAACTGGGTTTGGGTTTTCAGGTAGATCAGGAATTATATTATGTAATTGAGCCACAAGTTCGTTTTGGGTCGCGGGTGATTGAGTTGTGGTAGGTGTTTGTTGTTGGACCGTGGACGTGGATGAAGGTGGTGAGTGGGCTTGATTTTTGATGGTTGGAATTTGGGCCGGTGAGAGTTATTGAGGTGAGTGGGCTTGATTTTCGGTGTTATGAATTGGAGTGATGGGTTCAGGTGGGAGTTGTACAGCAGGAGTGGTGGGAATTATTAGCGGTATAATATCGGGTATGTCGTCTAAAATGGTATAAGTAGGTGATAATACGGGTTGAGTAGAGCCATAAGGAAAAACAGTCTCATCAAATGTAACATGACGAGAAATGATGAGTTTATTTGTTTTTAAATCAAGACAACGATACCCACGATGGTTTGAAGCTTGTCCCAGATAGATTGAAAGTGTGGCGCGAGGTTCAAGCTCGTGGTTGGTGTCAAGGTGAGGGTAACATAAACACCCAAATGTACGTATAAGGCTATAGTCAGGGTTTGTTCCAAACAAGCGGGTATAAGGTATTTCATTGTTAATGACAATAGATGGTAAAAAGTTTAACAAGTGAGTGGCCACATTAAGGGCTTCTACCCAAAAGGTATGTGGAAGGTTGGCTTGAAAAAGTAAGGTTCGAATGAGATTGTTTATAGTACGAACCATTCGTTCGGATTTTCCATTTTGTTGGGATGTTTTGGGACATGAAAATCAAAACTGTATTCCATTTTTGGCAAAACGTTTATGAAAGTTACATTTGTCGAATTCTCCACCATGATCACACTGAAATGAACGAATTTCACACTTGAACTGAGTACGAACATAGGTTCGAAACAAAACAAATTTAGACCAAACATCAGATTTATTATGCAAAGGATAAACCCAAACAAA
>BQNB010118135.1:0-21046 GCA_026074375.1 Tanacetum coccineum | reverse complement strand
AAACCTACTCATTAGATTACATTAAGCGAGCATGTTACCCTTTCTAGCCTATTACAACATTTACTAAGTAAAGACCTCGATTCCTAGTTTAACTTAATATTTTGAGGCTAACATAATACTTTTGTCGGAGGAACGTGGAGCGATAATGAAGACGACGATGAACCTCAAAACGTGCAACATGTCTCATAGAAATTGTTAGGATTATGAAAAAGACTCGGTCACCCCCGTGTATTGTTTAGTATAGCAAAGCTTGTAGTTAGAAAGTAAGCGTATGACTTTCGGTATTGGGCCGGGTCTTTTACCCAAGTGTTAAGCCCATACCCAAGCCCATAGAGCTCACAAAAACATGTATATAAACCCCTTTCCAGCCATGGGAAGGGGTTGGTTGTTCATTTTATCACAAAGCTTTCATTTGGTTTTTCTCTCACTAGAAACTTCACTTTCTCTCTCTAGATTATTTGCCAACCCAATCATCCATGCTTGTGTTATGATATCATGTATACTACAATTGGTATTAGAGCACATGGGATGATTAGCTAGATTGTGTGTGCGTTTCCTTGGTTAGTTTAGATCAAAAGTTTGATTTTTGAAGGTTTATCATTCTCATGTTTGTGATGTTAAAGTTAGTGTTTTTATAGTTATTATAACCTTCTAGGACCAAGTTGTGCTAAAGAAACCAGTAAAAATGTTTAAAAGGGTGATTTTTAGGTGTTTTTAGGTGAAAAAGTTCGTATTTTCTTCGTTGCGTTTTGACCTTCTGAGACATTCTTCGTTGCGTACATTGCGTTTTGTCGTTTTATATAGTACTATTGTACTTCATTTTGTCTTATTAGAAGTTGCGTTTTGGTCGTTGCGTTTTGACCTAGAGGTTGCGTTTTGGTCATTGCGTTTTGACTGCAGGTTGCGTTTTGAAGAATTTTGTTGAGTTTTGACTAAGGAAGACTCTGCCCAATTTTTTAATTGGTTGCGTTTTGATCAAATCTCAACGTTGCATTTTGATCAAGTCTCAAGATTTCATTGCGTTTTGATCAAATCTCAAGATTCTTCATTGCGTTTTGACTCAGTTTCTTCATTGCGTTTTGACAATACTTCATTGCGTTTTGACTCAAATTCTTCATTGCGTTTTGACAATACTTCATTGCGTTTTGACTCAGATTCTTCATTGCCTTTTGACAAAACTTACATTAATTCAACCAAACCAAATCACAATCAAACAACATATCACCTAATCCAACAAACAATCATCACTTTTAACATACATAAAAAAATTGATAGTTTAAATTAATATTAAATAATAATACCATGTCAGATTATTGGATCATGGTCGGCTAGTCACATACCGTTGTGACAGTCCTTTCATATAAGGCAACGGTTCGAAGCCGAAATTAAGAAACTGGGATCATTGTTCGGTTCGCGCCAGATGTGACAGTTCGTAAAGGATTGGTTGGTTATAATTATATAATATTAATGTTAAGTGTAATGTATGTGATTGAATAAATATAGGGAAAATCTCTTTTTCTAAATTTTAATTTGCTTTGATTAAGACTATTTCGTTTTAAGTTTTGGTCTTTCTAAATGAAGTATTAGTTTTACGGGTAACCTCGAGTCTTTAAAACGAAGGTCCGTGGAGTTCACGATTAATATTCTTTGTGGGGTGACAAAATGCCTGGTCACCTAGCGGTCTCGGTGGGATACGTCCTAGAAGAATGTTGCGATACTGGAATGATCTCGCCTTCAAAAATCATAATTTTTGGGGGGAACGTTATGTTGTCGATTGGATGGTCAAAATTCGAAATGAGCACATACACATTTATATAATTTCACCAATCGGGAGTGAAAAGTTTGTCTAAGTTACACAATTTCAAATTGAGTAGTGTTAGCATCTTAACTTGTATTTAACAATGATTTCGTTTTTAAGCTTGGTTTGGGGTGGGTGAAAAATCAAGGACGATTAATTTATCCTTTTGGACACTATTTATAAGTGTTTCTTGTTTCGTGATCCTAAAAGTTATAATTAAATAATGAAAGTCGATCATGTTGTCACTTGTGAAAAATAAAAATATATATAAAGAATTGGTTAAACGGGGCGTTTCAAACTAGTGATTTCTTAATCCCTTTAGATGAACACTTAGCTACTTTTTGAGGTAATTAGTTTAGGGGGATTGAAATTTTTGGTTTTAAGCGTGTATTTATATCATTGCGTAAGGACACGGCAATCGCGTAGTATAGGGGATTTTTGATATGTGCTTAAACACATATCATTGATTTCCTATAATTTACCCAAAATGACCAATTATGATCAAAAATGATATAAAAATGCAATGTATATGTTTGTTTTGTGAATTCTGTCTTGCAGGTACGAATATATCTGAAAATGGACAAAAACGAAGCCGAATGAACAAAACCGAGCACGGGATTAGAAAAAGTGCGAGAAAAGGAAGCCGATGACATATTCATCTTTATCGGACCAACCCGTACCCGTTTCATGGGTCGGGTCAGCCCATTAATGATATTAATCCTTAAGCTTAAAATGTATAAACCCTTTTTATCAAAATATACATGTCCTACTTTCTTTTTATTCCAAACCGACCCAAGAATAATACAAGCACCAAATCCACATTTCTACACTAACAAATCTTGGATCCAGTCAATGAGTCAAAACAATAACCCGCGCCTTTTTACTATTCACTCTCCTTCCTCCCATTTCACCCTGCAACAATTACACCAGTGTAAACCACTCACCACTTTACTTAAATTCCTTCTAGAAGGCCACCTGACACGTCTGACATGACTTAAGCCACGCTGGCAATCCTAAGGCATATCATTGGCTATTGCGACGTGTAAGAGATCCAAGGGCTCAGATGGGTGGATATGGAATCAAGGGCTTGGATTAATGACGGAAGACGCTCCTCAGGCTCTAGAATCATCCTCTCATCACTATAAATAGAGGAGGTTTCACACCATGAATAATTCATTTGAGTCAGTGTTTTGTTAGGGTCAGTGTAGCTTAATTTTCTAGCTTATTTGTCTTTTAAATATTGTAATTTCTCTTTTAAAGAATAGTAACCTTCTTTCAAGTTTAATAAAATTCAAATTTGCTTTTTAAATTCGTGTATTAAATTCCTTCTACTTTTATGCAAAATCTGTTACTATGAATTATGGAATCACCTAAATAGTTCTAATAAGCTTAAGTTATCATCCAGTCACTATTAAGCTCAAATAAGCCTTTGGAAGCTTGTTTGAGTCTTCTGTTTTATTATTATATAAGTTTGGTAATGGAATAAGCTTTTGGAAGATAAGCCAAACCTAGAAGGGCTTATAGGGACTTTACCAGCTTATCTCTGATAACCTGGAGCTTGTAGATAAGCTCTTTTGAGCAAATATAAGTCCTTGTTTGAGCAATGGACCAAGTAAGTTTCATTTTTACTAATTAGTTAATTTTTAGTTTTGCTTATAATATTGCTTAATCTGTGCTTATAAATTTAACCTTATTGAGGCTTATTCTGTCTTAATCTAGCTTAATATGCTTAGATATTAGCTTAGAATAGTTTAGTTTTAGTCTTATATGAATCTGTCAATTCATTAGTTTAAATAGCTTATTAGAGTAGCTTATTGATAAGTGCTTATTTTTCCTTAGATTTTGCTTAATAGTCTTTTATATGCTTAGTTTCTAATCTGTTTTCAATAATTAGGGCTTATTAGAATCTGTTTTAGCTTTAAATTAGAAATTAAAGATTTAAAGGAGTGTTTGGGTTAAGAATTTAAAAATGGCTAAATAGTGTGTAATCTTTTTTAGGTGCTCAAATTAGATTTCTTAGCTCTAATTTAGTCTTAATTAATAGTTTCATAAGCTTAGATTTTGTTTTTGTTAAGTTTTCTAGTGTTTTATTAAGATCTCTAGTCTGCCATTTCAATACTAGCTCTAAACTGACTGTTTAGTTTGATTTATAAAAAGTTTGTTTAATGTG
Source organism: Tanacetum coccineum (assembly GCA_026074375.1). Classification (NCBI taxonomy): domain Eukaryota; kingdom Viridiplantae; phylum Streptophyta; class Magnoliopsida; order Asterales; family Asteraceae; genus Tanacetum; species Tanacetum coccineum. Next base: position 17,078 of record BQNB010118135.1, on the reverse strand, counting down.
TAGTATTTGTGTTCAAAGTGGTTTCTAAAAGCATCATTGTCATCTGTTTTGAAGTCATTTTTCTTAGTAAAGCCCTTTGAGATCTTTTGTTCAAAGTCAGTTAAGCAATTTGAAGATTTTTAGCTTGCTCTTTAGGGCCTTTGTTTGCAGATCTTTAATTTGAGTTTAAATACCTAGCTTAATGTAGGTTAATTCTAGTTTAGATTTGCTTATTAAATCAAGGTCTTAATCTGTTTTAAGCTTTTTGCCTTTTCATTTTGCTTATTGAGTCTTAAAATTAAGTTGAAATCTGTCATTCATCTCAAAAAGCCAAAATCAAAGCTAGTGTAGTATGTCATATGCATAATCCTTTTCTAGCTTATTTCTTTAGCTTGTGTTCTTAATTCTAGCTTATTTGTGTTCTTCAAGTGTCATTCTAGATCTGTTTTAAGTTTTTAAGTCTTTTCTCTTAGCTTATTTAGCCTTAATTTTAGCTTTAAGTTTGTCAAAAGTCATCTTTAGTTCTTTTTGAGTCAATTTGTCTTTTTTGCCTTTTAGTATTTTTTTTAGCTTATTTTATCTACTTTTTTTTTGTCATAAGTGCTTATAAGGTTTAGATATAAGTCTGATTTAGCTTATTTAGTTTTCTTTTTTTGCTTTTTGAGTCACTTAAAAACCAAACAGTTTCTGAATAAGTTAGAGTCTTAATATGCCTAAACTGTCAGTTTTAGAATAGCTTTTTCTAGCTTATTTTTAAGTTTTGTTAAAAAGTTCATTTATTAAAGTTTCTTAATTTTGCTTATTTTATAGCTTTTTAAAAAGAAAATAAAAAATGTTTTTACAAAAAGGTAGGTCACAGGACTCGAACCTGTGACCTCCCACACAACACACGCACCTTACCAACTGCCCTGGGGGTTTTTTCATTAAAAGCTTTGCAACATTAAATTGTTATACACACTTTCAGTTTTAAGCTTATCAACTTATTTGATTTTTAGCAGCTTATAGGTATTGCTTTTTGGAGTCGTTTTTCTTTGTAAACCTTAAGGATAGTGTCTAATATCTTTCTTAATTTTCTCAAAAATTTTAGGATTTTAGTTTAGGTATTTTTAATTTGATTTTTTTTTTTTTAGTTTAAAAAATAGTTTTAATTAGATTAAAAATTCAAAAAAATTATATTCTGTCTGTTAAAAAAATAGTTTTGCATTTGAGTTTTTAAAGTTTTAATTTGTCATTTTTAGTTAATTAGTTAGTTTATTAATTAGTTTTTAATTGATTTAATGTCGTTAGGTTTTTAAATTGCTTTAATTTTCTAGTTTAGTGTGTCTTTATATGCTTTCCCTTTGCGTTTTAGATTTAGAAACCAAAACCCAAAAACTTAAATGCATCATAGCTCGATTTACATCCCCTGAACAGTTAATTTTCATTTCACCTCTCACCGAGGAGAACGATACCCGTGTTGATTACTTTTTTATTCATTTCCTATGTATAATTTGTAATGATACTTTTGCTTATGTTTTATGTATTATCTATATATTCAATATTTATACTATATATATTCATATATAAATATATTTGGTCAAAAGTCCTTTAAAGTTGTTTTTGAGTAAACTGTCTTTATGCCTTTTGTAGGTTTCCAACTTATTTTGTTTGTTTCTTTCTAGTTGATAGTGCTTATTGAGTCTAGCTTTAGGTCTGTTTTTAGTTTATTAGCTTCTTATTGCTTATTGAGTCTTAAAAAGCTCAAACAGTTTTGCTTAAAATCAAAATCTTAAAACACCAAACTGTCACTTGTACTTGAGCTTTTTCCTAGCTTAATAATAAGTTTCAGTCTAAAGTCCTTTATTAAAGTTACTCATTTAAGCTTATTTTATAGCTTTTTCCAAAAGAAAAATAAAAAAATGCTTTTGCAAAAAGGTATGTCATAGGACTCGAACATGTGACCTCCCCCTTAACACACCAACACCTCAACCAACGCGCCCTTGGGTCTTTTTTATTCTTCTTTTGTTTCATTTATTCCTTATACACTTTTAGTTTTAGCTTATTTAGCTTATTTGATTTTTCACAACTTATTGGTTTCTGCTTATTTAAACTTTTTCATTTGTAAACCTTCTTTTTAGCTTAAAGTATTTTTTTTGTAATTTTCTTAAAATTTTAGGATTAAGTTTAGTATTTCTAATTTAATTTTTAGTATTATTTACTTTTAAAAAATAGTTTTAAATACTTTCAAAATTCAAAATAAAATAAAATAATTTATGTGTTTTAAAAAATAGTTTAATGCATTTTAGTTTAGAAATTTGCATTTTTAGTTGTTAGAGCGTTAATTTGTTATTTTTAGGTAATTAGTTAGTTTAATTTAGTTATTAATTAGTTTTTTAAGTCGTTAGGTTTTTAAATTGCTTTAATTTCTAGTTTAGCGTGCATTTATGTGTTTTCCCTTTGCGTTATTAGATTTAGATTTCAAAACCAAAACTTAAATGTCAATCAAACTCGATTTACAACATGAACGTAGATTTTCATTCACCTCTCACTGAGGAGAACGATACCCGTATTGATTACTTATTATTCTTTCCTAAAAATAATTTGTATGATACTTTGCTTATGTATATGGTATATATATTATTGAGGGTTATTTGTTTGATACGTATCTTAACGATTATCAGTTCGCCACCGGATTTTTATGGACTAAAGCGAAAATATAAAATGTGACAATTTCGACGATAATCTTTTGTTGTCAATTTTAAAAAAATTAAGGGACTTGTTAATAACTAGTTATATCACAAATTTGGATATTCGAAATTTACGATGACGGTTTTATGTTAGAACCCTTATTTTAGCTAAGTTTTTTCAATTTAGATATCTGAAATTTCGAATAAAAGTTTTATATATCCGAATACCCAAAATTTCGGATTAAGTAATATTTACATGACACAAAATTTTTGGACTGAGTTCATTTTGAAAAAATCAAGAACTTTTACAAAAAATTACATTACGCGACAAAAATCCATCGGGTTCCCATGAACCCCCGGGAACCCTCTAGGTCCGCCCCTGACTGTTAGGAGTGGTATTAGAGCATATGTTTGATTTAATGCATTGGCAAATCATTTTCTCTCTCTTAATTTACCTTTATATATAAATTCATTAATTTCTACATCTTATTTTTACAATACAAAAGTAAGCTTGGGCGCAAGAACCTGTTGTCTCAAATGGGGATTTCATCACAGTGAAACTCTTGTCGGACAAACCACGTCATTTTTCTTTTTATTGACTCGTTCATTGTGGATAAGAAGTGATTGTTACGCTCAATAATTTGATTAAGACACTCTAATGTACAAGCAGTTAAAACAAGTTATGTTTAAAATATAATTGTTTAATGCGTATATTATATTAGAGTGTGTCAATAAAAACTAGGAGTGTGCAAATCAATCGCCATTGTGGTTGCCCTTACAAACAAAGATTGATTTATCAATTGGGTTTTCAATAGCATGAATCAAAGAATTTTGTCACGATATTTATTTACTGTACTTTGATAACAAGCTTGTGTGTCTAATAATATGTCTAATATGTAAATGGATTGTATGCAGTATTATCTTTAGATATAAAATGGAAAAGGATGAAAATGGTACATCCTTCATTAAAAAAGCTCATATTTTAGCTAAGTTGTGGGAACCAACCAATAAATTATGATCATAATATGGCATACCCACTTTGACTCTCCTGATCAGTTACGTAACAAACCTTAAATAATAGATATGGCCAGCTTTTAGTTACATAGCGACTAGGGGTGGAAATAAGTTGCAGATCCCTAATGCTTGCCGCCGTACTATATATTTATGTTCGTATGTGTTGACAGTGGTGGAGACGAGGTGGTAACCTCTTCTAGCAAAAAGAAATTGTAGCGTGAACTTTTCAAAATTTATTGTTGTTTCTTAATTTGTCTCCTAAAAAAAGATTTGTACGGTAGTCTTTAAAAAGACAACACACTTCACACATAAAGTTTATTTGCTTGCACACACACATTTGTCGGAGTCTTTCTGTAAACAGTTTTTTATCTTCGGTAGAGTCCATACGGTTTATATTTCACCTTCTCATGCCTGCTCCGACGAGATTAGTTATTGTTGTTGTAGTAGTGTAGTCTTTAAAATTTATAAAAGTTTATCTCTTTAACATAACTTTTTGACTCCGCCCTTACACATTGATTGTTAGAAATTTGGTGTGTGTGAGTGATAATAATCGAACAATCTTGATATATTCCCTTAATCGTGTAGATATCACTTTTATATTGAAGTATTTCGACCCGATATGTTTCGGGTATCATGAAATGCTCAATTGGATAATTCAGAAAATAACACTTAGTTTCTGAGGCACGAGAAATCTAAGCAATACACAGAAAGTTGTTATGTTATGTTCCGGAAGAGATCAATTCTGGTGCATTTAACCCTACCAAAAGTTGGTTGCATTCGGTTAAAAGCGGTCCGCGGGAAGAGCCGCACCGGTTGGTGAAAAGGTGTGTCTTTTGATGGGAAAAACGGGTAATACCTGAATCCTAAAAATCGTTTAGGTTTTGGGGCGTTGCTCCAAACACCGCGAAGGGAACCCCCGCCCGATCACCTGGAAGCGGGACCCCAGCAACGGGCTCTGCCCCTTGACCGCGCAAGGGAGCTCGACCCCCCTTGACCCTCGCATCTTTGTCGTGACGACATCAAACTAGTTAGAACTAGCGTGCGATCCGCACCTCCTAACTCGACTATAAGTTAAACCTGACTAAGTCCATTAATCTCAAGTAAATCACAAACACACAAAATATAAATGATTGACAATAAAAACACCAACATTGATTACCCTATTAAATCAAAAACTTCGTAGTCAATTTCAATGGCTGCAAGGGTGTGCAATCCCCCTGGCCACTACCGTTCATCATGGTAGAAGTCATGATGAGGTTTTACACAGCGTGTACTTCATGTTAGCCCGTATTATAGCTTGTATTTGTATTTGGGCTCAAGCCCACATCTATAACTATTGTATATATTGTTTTACATGTCTAATGAAACTCGACAGAGAAATTACCCAACCTACATGGTATCAAGTCACCATTCGATCTTAAAATCCTAAAATATTGTCGATCTTCATACCAAAACCCTACCAGTTTTCTTCATTCGACGTGCAAGGTCACGTCCCTATGCTTAGATCACAAGGTTTGTTTTTCAAGTCGTGCACGGTCACGACAGTTCGTTCTTCGTGCTTAGGTCACGAAGCTGTTATAAGTCGTGCAAGGTCACACGTTTACTACATCGTGCTAGGTCACAAGTTTGTTACCTTTGCTTTTTTACTTTCTGTTCCTTGCGTACCAACAGTAGCCATATCCCAACCCAAACAGTTTCACCAAGCAAAAGTTTTATTCTCCATACAAACCATTGTTAATAGGCTCGCATCTCTCAACTTGTCATCATGACCGGATCAGTGAAGTCGGATAATACTTGTACTGTTTCTAATAACCAGGGGAATACCACTAATGAATTATTAGTTAATTTGCTTGGTCAATTAAGTATTACAGGTAGTGGTTGGAATAATACCAGTCACGTGGCTTATCATACTAATGTCAATCGCACTAGTTTCTTGCCTGGCCTGGTCCAACAACATATTTATTTCCCAGCATGCCCATCTAGCGGCCCACCTGGCTTTATTCAGAATCTGGTGCGGCCCGCATGTTGTTATCCCTCCGTTGGACCTTCGGGTTTCGTACAACACCAGGCCCAGCCTGTTACACAGTTGGGTCAATTTACTTATTCACCACGAGGCCCATTAAGCCAAGCTCAGCCCACTGGTACTATTGATCAGACAGTTCATACCGGTTCAACGGGACTCACGGTTATCCCAGGACAGAAGACCACACTGCCTCATGCTTTTACTGTCAAGACTCTTCATGATCCGGCTACTAGCGGCTGGAATATGGATACAGGTGCGAGCTCTCATCTCAATAACTCGATTACTAGTCTTAGTGAAAATTTTAATACGTGTATGTATCCATCTATCTCGGTTGGTGACGGTCATTCTATACCCATCACTAATACGGGCCATAGTATTTTGCCAACTCCCTTTAAACCCTTCACCTTAATAGTATCCTTATTACTCCCCATATTGTAAAAAATCTTATTTATGTTCGTCAGTTTATTCGTGACAATAATTGTACTATTGAATTTGATGCGTTTGGCTTTTCGGTTAAGAATTTCATGACGCGTCAGGTGCTTCTCTGATGCGATAGCACGGGGGATCTTTACCCAGTCATGGCTCCATCTCCGATTCCTCATGTTTTTCTTGTTAGTCAGCATACGTGGCACCAGCGTCTTGGTCATCCAGGAAGTGAAGTGCTCCGTCGTCTTGTTTCCAATAATTTTATTTCGTGTAATAAAGAGAAGCCTCCCGTTCTTTGCCATGCTTGTCAGCTTAGAAAACACGTGAGGCTTCCGTTTGTTAGCTCTAGTACTGTGATTAGTTCTTGTTTTGACATTATTCACTCGGGTGTATGTACTTCACCCTTTCTGAGTCTTTCAGGTTTTAAATATTATGTCTTGTTTTTAGATCATTATTCTTAGTTTGTTTGGGTTTATCCTTTGGTTAATAAATATGATGTTATGTCCAAATTCATGTTATTTCATAATTATGTTCGCACTCAATTTAAGTGTGAAATCAACTCATTCCAATGTGAGCATGGTGGTGAATTCGAAAACCGTAGCCTACACATCCTTTTTGCCTAAAATGAGATTCAGTTCCACTTTTCGTATCCCTAAACCTCTCAACATAATAGGAAGTCTGAATGAATGGTTCGTACAATTAAAAACCTCATTCGTACCCTCCTTTTCCAAGCAAACCTTCCACCAACTTTTTGGGTCGAAGCTCTTAATATGGCCACACACTTACTAAATATCTTGCCTTCAACTGCCATTGTTAATGACATTTCATACACCCGTTTATATGGCAAATATCCTAACTATACCCTTTTACGCATTCTTGGATGTTTATGTTACCCTCACCTTTATCTATCTCACAAACTTGAACCACATGCAACACCCTCTATTTTTTTGGGATTTGCCTCTTCTCATAGAGGGTATTGTTGCCTTGACCTACACACCAACAAAATAATTATTTCACGTCATGTCACTTTTGATGAAACCGTGTTTCCCTATGGTCAACCATACCCAAATCCACTTCCGCTTATACCTTTTTAGATGATACCTTTGATCTACACCCTACTGTCCCAAATCATACCCTTACCATACCAACTATTAGACAAACTGATCCATTACCACACCAACAACATCCAACCAAACCCGCAGCCAAACAGTCCCCTACCGCGGCCCAACCAACACCTGCTTCCCCTTATTCGGCCCAACTCAATTCACTTGTCCAATAGCCATCCCCCGTGGCCCAACATACGCCAGTCCAGCTTCAATTCTCACCTACGGCTATCCCGCACCAAACCACCACTGTTTTGGACCAACATACACCCGCTATAGTCCAAAATCCCCCGGTTAACCCAAACCCTGATTCGGTTCACCCCATGGTTACACGTTTTCGTATCGGGACTAACCGTCCCACTGAGTGTCTTAATTTGCACGTGTCTTCGGTCTCTCCTTTACCAAAATCTTACCGTGATGCCAAACCTTCCCACTGAGCGTCTTAATTTGCACGTGTCTTCGGTCTCTCCTTTACCAAAATCGGGACTAACCGTCCCACTAAGCGTCTTAATTTGCGTGATGAATATATTGCACTTATTAAAAACAAAACTTGGACTTTAGTACCTAGACCACCGGATACCAATATTGTGCGCTGTATGTGGCTTTTTCGCCACAAATATCTGGCGGATGGCACGCTTAGTCGCTATAAAGCACGTCTTGTAGCGAATGGTAGTACCCAGTTAGAGGGGGTTGATGTTGATGAGACTTTCAGTCCGGTGTTAAACCGGGTACTATTCGAACTGTTCTTAATCTAGTTGTTTCTCGTCATTGGCCGATTCATCAACTCGATGTCAAGAATGCTTTCTTACATGGTGGTCATTCTGAGACTATTTATATGCATCAGCCTCCTGGATTTCGGGATTCTCTTCATCCAGATTATGTGTGTTTGTTATAGCGATCTCTTTATGGGCTTAAGCCTGCCCCCCGAGCTTGGTTTCAGCGGTTTGCATCTTATATTACTAGGTTTGTTTTTTCTCATAGTCGGTGTGACTCCTTCTTATTTATCTACAGACAGGGGACCAATACTGCTTACTTGTTATTGTACGCTGATGATATTGTTCTCACAGCTTCTTCTGAGAGTTTGTTGTAACAGATTATTAGATCGTTACATCAGGAGTTTGCTATGAAAAATCTGGGTCCCCTTAATTATTTTCTGGGTATATCGGTTACACGTGATTCTTCGGGGTTGTTTTTATCTCAGAAGAAATATGCTATTGAGATTCTTAACAGGGCACATATGGATAATTATAATCCCAGTCGGACTCCTATTGATACTGAGTCTAAACTGGGAAGTGATGGTGATTCGGTTTCTGACCCGACTCTGTATCAGTTTTAAGCTTATCAACTTATTTGATTTTTAGCAGCTTATAGGTTTAGCTTTTTGGAGTCGTTTTTCTTTGTAAACCTTAAGGATAGTGTCTAATATCTTTCTTAATTTTCTCAAAATTTTAGGATTTAGTTTAGTATTTTTAATTTGATTTTTATATTATTTAGTTTAAAAAATAGTTTTAATTAGATTAAAAATTCAAAAAAATTATATTCTGTCTGTTAAAAAAATAGTTTGCATTTTGAGTTTTTAAAGTTTTAATTTGTCATTTTTGGTTAATTAGTTAGTTTATTAATTAGTTTTTAATTGATTTAATATCGTTAGGTTTTTAAATTGCTTTAATTTTCTAGTTTAGTGTGCCTTTATATGCTTTCCCTTTGCGTTATTAGATTTAGAAACCAAAACCAAAACTTAAATGACAATCAAGCTCGATTTACAACATGAACGTAAATTTTCATTCACCTCTCACCGAGGAGAACGATATACCGTGTTGATTACTTATTATTTATTTCTAAGATTAATTTGTATGATACTTTGCTCTATGTTTATGTATTATATATATATATTTATATATATTTATATGTATATTTAATTTATATATATATTATATTTTATTACTATATATAGGCAAGGTTACAATAAAAGACATAATATTTGTCGAGAAAGATAAAAAGAAAAGTTTTTTAAAAAAATTTCTCGAAAATTTTCCAAAATATTCCATTAAATCTGGTATGTTGGTGCATAAACTTGTAAAAGAAGTTTTTCTAATTTTGAGTTTTTATACTTTTTTTTAATGCGCAAAAAAAGAAATTTTGATGCACAAAAAAAGTTCGATGCACAAATTTTTTGACTTTTTATAGTTTGATGCTCAATAAAATTTTGATGCAAAAAGTCAAAAGAAGTTGGGTACAAAAACGAATTTTTTGATGCAAAAAAACCAATTTAATGCACAAACGTTTTTTTTCATAATTTTTTTTCGGAAAAACTATTAACTTTTAGAAAAACTTCCTTTACAACTTTTTCATGCACCAACATACACGATCTTATGGAATTTTTCCAGAATTTTTTGAGAGCTTTAAAAAAAAAAATTTTTTATCCTTCTCACAAATATTTGTCTTTTTATTTGATCTTTATCCTATATATATATATATATATATATATATATATATGTATATATATTATTGAGGGTTATTTGTTTGATACGTATCTTAACGATTATCAGTTCGCCACCGGATTTTTATGGACTAAAGCGAAAATATAAAATGTGACAATTTCGACGATAATCTTTTGTTGTCAATTTTAAAAAAATTAAGGGACTTGTTAATAACTAGTTATATCACAAATTTGGATATTCGAAATTTACGATGACGGTTTTATGTTAGAACCCTTATTTTAGCTAAGTTTTTTCAATTTAGATATCTGAAATTTCGAATAAAAGTTTTATATATCCGAATACCCAAAATTTCGGATTAAGTAATATTTACATGACACAAAATTTTTGGACTGAGTTCATTTTGAAAAAATCAAGAACTTTTACAAAAAATTACATTACGCGACAAAAATCCATCGGGTTCCCATGAACCCCCGGGAACCCTCTAGGTCCGCCCCTGACTGTTAGGAGTGGTATTAGAGCATATGTTTGATTTAATGCATTGGCAAATCATTTTCTCTCTCTTAATTTACCTTTATATATAAATTCATTAATTTCTACATCTTATTTTTACAATACAAAAGTAAGCTTGGGCGCAAGAACCTGTTGTCTCAAATGGGGATTTCATCACAGTGAAACTCTTGTCGGACAAACCACGTCATTTTTCTTTTTATTGACTCGTTCATTGTGGATAAGAAGTGATTGTTACGCTCAATAATTTGATTAAGACACTCTAATGTACAAGCAGTTAAAACAAGTTATGTTTAAAATATAATTGTTTAATGCGTATATTATATTAGAGTGTGTCAATAAAAACTAGGAGTGTGCAAATCAATCGCCATTGTGGTTGCCCTTACAAACAAAGATTGATTTATCAATTGGGTTTTCAATAGCATGAATCAAAGAATTTTGTCACGATATTTATTTACTGTACTTTGATAACAAGCTTGTGTGTCTAATAATATGTCTAATATGTAAATGGATTGTATGCAGTATTATCTTTAGATATAAAATGGAAAAGGATGAAAATGGTACATCCTTCATTAAAAAAGCTCATATTTTAGCTAAGTTGTGGGAACCAACCAATAAATTATGATCATAATATGGCATACCCACTTTGACTCTCCTGATCAGTTACGTAACAAACCTTAAATAATAGATATGGCCAGCTTTTAGTTACATAGCGACTAGGGGTGGAAATAAGTTGCAGATCCCTAATGCTTGCCGCCGTACTATATATTTATGTTCGTATGTGTTGACAGTGGTGGAGACGAGGTGGTAACCTCTTCTAGCAAAAAGAAATTGTAGCGTGAACTTTTCAAAATTTATTGTTGTTTCTTAATTTGTCTCCTAAAAAAAGATTTGTACGGTAGTCTTTAAAAAGACAACACACTTCACACATAAAGTTTATTTGCTTGCACACACACATTTGTCGGAGTCTTTCTGTAAACAGTTTTTTATCTTCGGTAGAGTCCATACGGTTTATATTTCACCTTCTCATGCCTGCTCCGACGAGATTAGTTATTGTTGTTGTAGTAGTGTAGTCTTTAAAATTTATAAAAGTTTATCTCTTTAACATAACTTTTTGACTCCGCCCTTACACATTGATTGTTAGAAATTTGGTGTGTGTGAGTGATAATAATCGAACAATCTTGATATATTCCCTTAATCGTGTAGATATCACTTTTATATTGAAGTATTTCGACCCGATATGTTTCGGGTATCATGAAATGCTCAATTGGATAATTCAGAAAATAACACTTAGTTTCTGAGGCACGAGAAATCTAAGCAATACACAGAAAGTTGTTATGTTATGTTCCGGAAGAGATCAATTCTGGTGCATTTAACCCTACCAAAAGTTGGTTGCATTCGGTTAAAAGCGGTCTGCGGGAAGAGCCGCACCGGTTGGTGAAAAGGTGTGTCTTTTGATGGGAAAAACGGGTAATACCTGAATCCTAAAAATCGTTTAGGTTTTGGGGCGTTGCTCCAAACACCGCGAAGGGAACCCCCGCCCGATCACCTGGAAGCGGGACCCCAGCAACGGGCTCTGCCCCTTGACCGCGCAAGGGAGCTCGACCCCCCTTGACCCTCGCATCTTTGTCATGACGGCATCAAACTAGTTAGAACTAGCGTGCGATCCGCACCTCCTAACTCGACTATAAGTTAAACCTGACTAAGTCCATTAATCTCAAGTAAATCACAAACACACAAAATATAAATGATTGACAATAAAAACACCAACATTGATTACCCTATTAAATCAAAAACTTCGTAGTCAATTTCAATGGCTGCAAGGGTGTGCAATCCCCCTGGCCACTACCGTTCATCATGGTAGAAGTCATGATGAGGTTTTACACAGCGTGTACTTCATGTTAGCCCGTATTATAGCTTGTATTTGTATTTGGGCTCAAGCCCACATCTATAACTATTGTATATATTGTTTTACATGTCTAATGAAACTCGACAGAGAAATTACCCAACCTACATGGTATCAAGTCACCATTCGATCTTAAAATCCTAAAATATTGTCGATCTTCATACCAAAACCCTACCAGTTTTCTTCATTCGACGTGCAAGGTCACGTCCCTATGCTTAGATCACAAGGTTTGTTTTTCAAGTCGTGCACGGTCACGACAGAGTCACTCGTATTTTCGAAGTCGGCACGGCACACGACAATTCGTGTCGTCCGTGCTAGGTCACGAGCTGTTATCATCTAGCTCAGGTCACACGTTTTACTACATCCGTTGCTAGGGTCACAAGTGATGTCTTAACAATTACAGCTTTCTTCGCTTTCTTGTTCTCAATGCGTCCCCACCTCTATTAGCCTATATCCCCTCCCCATAACATTTCAACCAAGCAAAAAAAGCAAAAGTTTTATTCTCCATACAAACCATTGTTAATAGGCTCGCATCTCTCAACTTGTCATCATGACCGGATCAGTGAAGTCGGATAATACTTGTACTGTTTCTAATAACCAGGGGAATACCACTAATGAATTATTAGTTAATTTGCTTGGTCAATTAAGTATTACAGGTAGTGGTTGGAATAATACCAGTCACGTGGCTTATCATACTAATGTCAATCGCACTAGTTTCTTGCCTGGCCTGGTCCAACAACATATTTATTTCCCAGCATGCCCATCTAGCGGCCCACCTGGCTTTATTCAGAATCTGGTGCGGCCCGCATGTTGTTATCCCTCCGTTGGACCTTCGGGTTTCGTACAACACCAGGCCCAGCCTGTTACACAGTTGGGTCAATTTACTTATTCACCACGAGGCCCATTAAGCCAAGCTCAGCCCACTGGTACTATTGATCAGACAGTTCATACCGGTTCAACGGGACTCACGGTTATCCCAGGACAGAAGACCACACTGCCTCATGCTTTTACTGTCAAGACTCTTCATGATCCGGCTACTAGCGGCTGGAATATGGATACAGGTGCGAGCTCTCATCTCAATAACTCGATTACTAGTCTTAGTGAAAATTTTAATACGTGTATGTATCCATCTATCTCGGTTGGTGACGGTCATTCTATACCCATCACTAATACGGGCCATAGTATTTTGCCAACTCCCTTTAAACCCTTCACCTTAATAGTATCCTTATTACTCCCCATATTGTAAAAAATCTTATTTATGTTCGTCAGTTTATTCGTGACAATAATTGTACTATTGAATTTGATGCGTTTGGCTTTTCGGTTAAGAATTTCATGACGCGTCAGGTGCTTCTCTGATGCGATAGCACGGGGGATCTTTACCCAGTCATGGCTCCTTCTCCGATTCCTCATGTTTTTCTTGTTAGTCAGCATACGTGGCACCAGCGTCTTGGTCATCCAGGAAGTGAAGTGCTCCGTCGTCTTGTTTCCAATAATTTTATTTCGTGTAATAAAGAGAAGCCTCCCGTTCTTTGCCATGCTTGTCAGCTTAGAAAACACGTGAGGCTTCCGTTTGTTAGCTCTAGTACTGTGATTAGTTCTTGTTTTAACATTATTCACTCGGGTGTATGGACTTCACCCTTTCTGAGTCTTTCAGGTTTTAAATATTATGTCTTGTTTTTAGATCATTATTCTTAGTTTGTTTGGGTTTATCCTTTGGTTAATAAATATGATGTTATGTCCAAATTCATGTTATTTCATAATTATGTTCGCACTCAATTTAAGTGTGAAATCAACTCATTCCAATGTGAGCATGGTGGTGAATTCGAAAACCGTAGCCTACACATCCTTTTTGCCGAAAATGAGATTCAGTTCCACTTTTCGTATCCCTAAACCTCTCAACATAATAGGAAGTCTGAATGAATGGTTCGTACAATTAAAAACCTCATTCGTACCCTCCTTTTCCAAGCAAACCTTCCACCAACTTTTTGGGTCGAAGCTCTTAATATGGCCACACACTTACTAAATATCTTGCCTTCAACTGCCATTGTTAATGACATTCCATACACCCGTTTATATGGCAAAGATCCTAACTATACCCTTTTACGCATTCTTGGATGTTTATGTTACCCTCACCTTTATCTATCTCACAAACTTGAACCACATGCAACACCCTCTATTTTTTTGGGATTTGCCTCTTCTCATAGAGGGTATTGTTGCCTTGACCTACACACCAACAAAATAATTATTTCACGTCATGTCACTTTTGATGAAACCGTGTTTCCCTATGGTCAACCATACCCAAATCCACTGCCGCTTATACCTTTTTAGATGATACCTTTGATCTACACCCTACTGTCCCAAATCATACCCTTACCATACCAACTATTAGACAAACTGATCCATTACCACACCAACAACATCCAACCAAACCCGCAGCCAAACAGTCCCCTACCGCGGCCCAACCAACACCTGCTTCCCCTTATTCGGCCCAACTCAATTCACTTGTCCAATAGCCATCCCCCGTGGCCCAACATACACCAGTCCAGCTTCAATTCTCACCTACGGCTATCCCGCTCCAAACCACCACTGTTTTGGACCAACATGCACCCGCTATAGTCCAAAATCCCCCGGTTAACCCAAACCCTGATTCGGTTCACCCCATGGTTACACGTTTTCGTATCGGGACTAACCGTCCCACTGAGTGTCTTAATTTGCACGTGTCTTCGGTCTCTCCTTTACCAAAATCTTACCGTGATGCCAAACCTTCCCACTGAGCGTCTTAATTTGCACGTGTCTTCGGTCTCTCCTTTACCAAAATCGGGACTAACCGTCCCACTAAGCGTCTTAATTTGCGTGATGAATATATTGCACTTATTAAAAACAAAACTTGGACTTTAGTACCTAGACCACCGGATACCAATATTGTGCGCTGTATGTGGCTTTTTCGCCACAAATATCTGGCGGATGGCACGCTTAGTCGCTATAAAGCACGTCTTGTAGCGAATGGTAGTACCCAGTTAGAGGGGGTTGATGTTGATGAGACTTTCAGTCCGGTGTTAAACCGGGTACTATTCGAACTGTTCTTAATCTAGTTGTTTCTCGTCATTGGCCGATTCATCAACTCGATGTCAAGAATGCTTTCTTACATGGTGGTCATTCTGAGACTATTTATATGCATCAGCCTCCTGGATTTCGGGATTCTCTTCATCCAGATTATGTGTGTTTGTTATAGCGATCTCTTTATGGGCTTAAGCCTGCCCCCCGAGCTTGGTTTCAGCGGTTTGCATCTTATATTACTAGGTTTGTTTTTTCTCATAGTCGGTGTGACTCCTTCTTATTTATCTACAGACAGGGGACCAATACTGCTTACTTGTTATTGTACGCTGATGATATTGTTCTCACAGCTTCTTCTGAGAGTTTGTTGTAACAGATTATTAGATCGTTACATCAGGAGTTTGCTATGAAAAATCTGGGTCCCCTCAATTATTTTCTGGGTATATCGGTTACACGTGATTCTTCGGGGTTGTTTTTATCTCAGAAGAAATATGCTATTGAGATTCTTAACAGGGCACATATGGATAATTATAATCCCAGTCGGACTCCTATTGATACTGAGTCTAAACTGGGAAGTGATGGTGATTCGGTTTCTGACCCGACTCTGTATCAGAGTCTTGCAGGTTCTCTACAGTACCTCACTTTTACTCGCCCTGATATTTCTTATGCAGTTCAGCAGGTGTGTCTTCATATGCATGATCCTCGGGAGCCTTATTTTTTGGCTCTTAAGCGGATTCTGCGGTATATTCGTAGTACTGTGGATTATGGATTGCAGTTATTTTCATCTTCTACTACAGACTTGGTTGCTTACTCATATGCGGATTAGGCTGGTTGTCCTACTACTCGACGTTCTACTTCGGGCTATTGTGTATTTCTTGGCAACAACCTACTTTCTTGGTCCTTTAAGCGTCAGCCGACGCTTTCTCGTTCCAGTGCAGAGGCAGAGTATCGTGGTGTTGCCAATGCTGCTGCTGAGACTTGTTGGTTACGCAATTTACTGCGTGAATTGCATACTCCTTTATCTTCCGCTACACTTGTCTATTGTGATAATGTTAGTGCTATTTAATTATCATGCAATCCGGTTCAACATCAGCGTACGAAGCATATTGAGATTGACATACATTCTGTTCGTAATTTGGTTGTTGTTGGTCAGGTTCATGTGCTTCATGTGCCATCTCGTCATCAGTTTTTGGATATTTTCACCAAAGGGTTGCCTTTCGCATTATTTGAGGAGTTTCGCTCTAGTTTGGGTGTCTGGAGTCCTCCTGCTCCAACTACGAAGGAGTGTTAGCCCGTATTATAGCTTGTATTTGTATTTGGGCTCAAGCCCACATCTAGAAGGATCCAAACAATTGTATATATTGTTTTACCTGTTTAATGAAACTCGACAAAGAAATTACCCAACCTACACCTCATTCTCATATACATGTATTTAATTTTTACTTGAATTTCCAATAGTTTCATGCAAAGTTTGATTAAATAATTGATTGATCACGCTAAAATCATCACAAATCTACTTTAAATAAAATCTTTAAAATGATGAATTAAATCCTTCCGCGTTGTATCTAACTTGAGAAAAGTAAATGTACGGTATGTCTTTTCTTCAGATTAAATCTTATCTAACAATATTAAGGGTTTGTTTGGTTTGCAGGAAGGTTTAAGATTAAGATTTAAATTTAAATTTGAATTTAGATTATGATTTGGATTTGGATTTGATGTAAGAGAAATAAATGTAAAAGTTGTTTGTTTTATATTAAGAGCATCTCCAATGCATGGTATAATACAAAGTTCAATGCATTGTCACATAAGTGTCACATCATTATTTACAAAACACTCGCAATGCATTGTGTTGGATTATGGTAGTCGGCTAGCATTTGTACATTACTAATATGTGAGCCTATTGGGGGCACACACGTTAATACACGAAGAATGCGTTTAATACTTCACAAATATAAATCG
>BQNB010118134.1:0-18396 GCA_026074375.1 Tanacetum coccineum | reverse complement strand
TTCTTATCATCATGATACTCACCTAAAAATGATGCTTAAAAATGTCAACATAAAGTTGGTGAGAGTCATAGGTTTAAGACACGATATACAATCCAAGACTGCACATTACTGTGATAATAAAGAAAATATTGCAGGACAATAAATGAACTATCATACAGGCTAGCATGCACAACCAATTCTATACAATCTAATTACACGATTTCCCTATAACGATTTATAAGATGTCTCAATCGTACCAAGGTCCTTGTGGATACCATGGATACCCGTAGGTGATCCCCCTGACTTAGTTTACAATTCTCAATATCACATCAGAAAACATGTAGCACACAACACACAATAGTCACGTATAGTTCATGCATCTTTGACAACACATTATCACAGTAATCAAAATATTTCCAAATACTTTGCATCATTTCCACCCCAATAAAATCATAAGAAAAGATGGGCTATGAAACTCACCCGATTGCTTTGCAGCTTCCACAAACACTAGCACAAATCTAAACAACAAAACAACACGTGTTACACGCTACTAAGCCAAAAGCTTAAGCACATGAAACAATCATATGATGGATGTCTAAGATGTTTAGTTACCCTCACGGTCACCCCGACACCGTGCCCAAATTTAACCACTTCATTACCAAGTTTCACTAGTTAGTCACAATTTGTTCAAAACTGCAGAATTTTAAGGCGACTTAACGTACTCAAAACCCTTACTTTCTGACCTCTATAATTCAAACCAAAAATCACATATGTTCATTAATGAGTATATTAACTACCTTATGATTCCCAAGAGTCAATTACATGCACAAGTACTCCTAAGAAAATCAAACTTCAAAACAGTCCCAATTCGGATCTGTTTGCACACTAAAAAGTTTGGACCTAAAAACCATACTTAGACTCCAAATCAGAAGCTCTCCTTTGGGGGATTTCTAATAGACACATAGAATTAAACTCCTGTAGAAGGTCTAATCTAAATTAGAATTTTAAGTAGGGGTTTTACACCTCGTAATCTGCCCTAAATCAGACCCGTATTTACTGTTTTGACCACTTTTCTCGTAACCAACATTTGAATGACTTTCCGACCTTAAAAACTTTCAAGGATGGATGTTCTGGAAACTAGACTCTCTGAGCTACGTCATAGACACCGAAAATTTAACAAAAGCTATTACCATCATTGAGATATCAACCAAACAACACAGCCTTAAATTCTGCCCCAATCTAAATCAAATTCTAACGCGATTTAAACCCTAACGAATACACCCATATGATCCTAATTAAACCCTAATCATTATAACATGTTTAATATATCATTAATTACAGATGTTATAAAACCCTAATTTATCCATCCTAATAATTTGTTACATGATTTAAAGAATGATTAAACAAAAGCTTAATTGAACATACCTAAACCTTGAATATTGAAACACTAAACCACCAACTTGTTCTTGATAAAAAAATCTTTTTTTTTCTTTTTGATGAGGATTTCGGCTGGGAAAACAAAAATACAAGGGGAGGATTTTTTGGTATTTATAGGCTTTACAATGAGGTTTAGGATAGATATCTTTTACCAATTTTAATTAGAGTAAGATTTGTTTTCCTTTTTTTTCTTTTATCCTAAAAACCGGCCGATTGGCCTTTTTTTTATTTTTTTTATTTATCTATTAATTACTTAATTATTAACATTACCTTAAGTTTTTATAAAAACCTTAGTTTGCTTGCGCATACCTTTTTGCTTAAACGTAAACGCTACTTGCTAAACTTTCTACAAATAACTTTTCATTTCACATTTCACTTTCTATTTTTAGAAAGTTTGCTATAAACCTCCATATTTCACTCACTTAACTCTCTTCCAAATATTACATAGTTTTCGTCAAATGCTAATCCCACAATAATCCAAATATTTGACATAGCATTACATACTATACGCCAATCATTTTCATTATCACCGCATGAGAACAAATGGAAGACCAATCACTTTCCATAAACATGATCAAAATGAGATGCCTATACAACTCAAAATGATCGTATGCACATACTAAAACCGACTTATCACACAGGATAATCACACAGCACTCTACTTAATCACATAAATTGAACACATAGTTATAGTCTAAAGGTAAAGCTAACATGACCCCCCCAAATCACGGGTGCACAAGGCTTATCGGTTCGACTGTCCAACCCGAACTACTGACACCCCTAATAACAATGGCATCTATATTTTTTCAATTGGTGTTTTTACACACGCATTTCCATCACGGATATAAGTTGTGCATATCTGTTTTCTATTTTTTCATAATATTTTTCTGTAATTTCAGGTATTAAACATGTTTTGGAAGGCGTGCACATGTATTCTATTAAATTTGACGGAAAGTGCAGCGTATACATATGTTTTTTTAAAGGGTACATATATGTTCGAATGAATTTGATAAGAAAGTGAAGCGTGCACACATGTTCTTATAGAGTGCACGACATGTCTCCAAAGCCGTGCATTTATGTCCACGAAGTCGTGCCACATGTCGAATGAATTTGATGAGAAAGTGAAGCGTGCACAAATGTTCTTGAAGCCGTGAATTTATGTTCTCGAAGCCGTGCATACATGTTATTAGAAAACGTACACATATGTTATAATGAATTTGAACACAATTTGATTTTTAATTGATTATACTTGATACAAATTCTGTATGTGATATTTAAGTTACTTGGTTGTTATAAAATTTAGAGTCTTCTGTATAAAGTCTATACTTGTAGTATTTTAACTTTAATATACAAAATTTAGACTAAAAACATATGTGATATTACTTTATTAAGCAAAAAGCTTAAATGCTTAAAAAATTATATAAATGAACATATAAATTTACGGTTTTAAGAAAATATATATGTACCTATTTTTGTTGAAATCTTGTTTGCCAAAGAAAAAAACTTTTAGAAAAAACATTTTTTTTATTTCGAAAATTAGGGATTTAAAAGTAAACATTTTATTAATTGAAAACATAAAAAAAGTGTACAAAAAATAATTTTTTTAAATTGTAAAATAATTGATTTATAAAACGTTTTTTAATTAAAAATAAAAAAAAGTAAAAAAATATTAACCGAGATAATAAAGTCAACTTGTCAATAAAAAAGTAAGACATTTATTAGTCATTAATTTGTATTGGCATTAAAAATGTGATTGACTAATATACCCTTTTCAATTAAATGAAAACATTTAATATTTACTAAATTTTGATTGGTTAAAATGAGTTCTGTAAAGTTCTGCACTTAAAATGGGTTCTCAATATAACACGCCCGTATATATATTACAAATATCATTATTATTTAGCTCATATACAAAATAAAACTTAAGTAAGTACTTTTTTAAACAAATTATTGTAATAAAAGTTTATAAAACACCATTACCGTGGGCTCAATATTTAGGTACTTCAATCCAAGAAAACAAAAACAAAAAATAAATAGAAATATAGAAAACTACTTTTTAGTTACTTTTTATAGCAAATTTTTCGCACAGTAGCCCGTTGATATACGTGTAATATAGTAATAACCCTGACAATTTTTTTTCCGATATAACCTTCTAAATCGCGCAGGTGCTCGAGCGATTTACTTTTGGACACGTTACAGGATTTTTTTTTTTTTTTTTTTTTTTTTTTTATATTTTTTTTTTTTTTTTAGTGGTTGGTGAGAAAAAAAAACACAATGTAGATCGCGCATTGGCTCGAGCGATTCACATTTTTTTTGCAAGTCTGTTAAAAAAAATTTGTATATAGTTTTAGGTATTGTTTTAGGGTTTATGGTATATGATGTTGTGTTTATTGAAAATCTTGATCCTGGACATTTTTGCGTACGTATTTGGATACTCACATGTTTTTATTTAAAATTGTTATTTGCTAATCTTGTGTATTCATTGAGAGCTCTACTTAGTGGGGAATTAAAATTTTATTAAAATTTCGTTTAATAGCATAAGATATGATGGTTGCAAAGTGTGTCAATTTGGGTCATTTTTTTTTAAAAGTTAATTTCGAAAAAATTGTAAACCTATATTTTTGCAATTATTAAAGTTGGAATTGAAAGCATAAAAGTTAACGGTAGTCATTAAAAAGCATTACAACCTGAGAAATCACCAGATCTCTGAGTAGTACATACCAATCTTATTTAGACGTAAAAAACATAAAAACAACAACACACAACGACATACATGGTTAGCAAACTGGTGTTAAGCAATAATGCTTTTACATGTTCCTGTAGTTCGTCATCAAGTGTCGTTTTTCTTCCATCTTCATGTGCAATCATCCCTGGACTCCTTACAATTTTAACACACTTTTCATGTCGGTCCCTGTTATGCTCCTAGTGCGTACTTACGTAACGAATAAGTGGGTGATCGTGCAATACCATCAGATTGTTCATTTTTTACCGCTACGGTCTGTAAACCTATCAGGCAAAGCGATGCATTAAAAAAGGGGCAACATTTGGGGGGTTCCTCCCAAATAGCTGCTTTCATCAAAGTGCTTCCTTATAGTTTCATAGACATGTAACCTAACATTTTTCTGGGTTCTAGCCATGGTAACAACAAATAAAAGATAAAATTAATAACTTGTGTGAATTAATAAAAAAGTTTGTGGTAAGAGTGCCATATATGAGTCTATTTAAAACAATAAGTTAACGCTAAAGCAGACAATTGCAGAGTTTTCATAAATCGCGTGTAATTTGTGTGATAGACAACATTGTCAGTGTAGTTGTCTTATCTAATGCTTGTAAAAACATTTGGTTGTCAAATCATTCGTAAATCACGTGAGAAGTGTAGTGATTAAATAGAATGTTGATTGAGGACTTTTTTTATGCATAAAGAATAAAAGTAACTGATTCACATAATCTATGAAAACACATATACATAGCAATTAAACCACATACAATCTAGTTAATTGGCAACCTTATTTAATCCAATTGGAAACAAAACAATAGCAAACAACAAAAACACACATGGTTGGCCTTGTGGTCTTTAGTAACATAATTTTATAATCTATATTGCCATGTAATTGTTAACAAAGTTTTGCTTTGTAGAAATGCTCCTCAACAATTGTAGTCTTTGTTTTGTAAATGATGTTTGTGGTACGGATATCCGCTTCATGTGTCATTAGTAGAGCGTGTAATCCGTAGGTATTAAGGCTTGTTGTAGGCATACTTTGCAACATTGTTATTTGTACCGAACAGATACGCATTTCCTCTGTATAACGTGTTAAGTTGCATAACAACTGATCTGCTAGTGTTTCCTCAGCTTGAATCTCCCTTTGTAGTTTTAAAACAGTTGCTTGACATGCCTCATTTGCTCCATAAGCCATATAGTATGTTAGTGGATAGAAAAGTTGAAGGTGATACAAGATTCTATTGAATGAAAAGCATAGTTTGAAATATGAAAATAGTATGAAGTTCCCTGTGTCATAAGTGAAATAGTCAAAAACACTGACAAATAGTGTACTAATTATAAGAGATAATTGACACTTTCATTGATAAGTCTTTATCAACTGTCATTCACTTGTTTTAATTAAGAAAGGGAAGAACAAAATGTGTACATTGAAAAGACATTGTTAACACATATTGAGTTGCATGAATATTAGTACATATGATTCTTCAAATGTTGACGTTGAACTTTTTTTTATTTTTTTTCCTTTCTGCATATTATGTAGATAGCTAAGTGATTTTCTTTTCGTTCACTTTTGTCTTTTAAAAAAAGAAATGATACTCCCAAATGTTCCATCCTTTGAGCTATTGGTTTTGAAATCAACAGTGGAGCCTCAGATCCTATCTTCGGACATGATACCTTGGTTTCCTCGTATTCAAAGTGTTCTTGTTCCTCCATCAACATTGTCAAAGTGTAATCAATTTGAGTCTGCCCTTATAATGTCTTCATTTACACTGATAGTCAGTTTGCCCATGGTTCACATTCTGCAAGCTAGCATTTAGAAAATATATTTGATATAACAAAATCACACCGATGGTGGTCAATATAATTCTAATTTTGTACACGCTGAAGATTATATCAGACATGACAAGTTTAACATAAGTTTGTTTCTCAGTTTAACGTTTAATTAAAATCCTGTGTGGTATTTTATAATAAAGAGCATGAATGTTTGTACCAAAATATTAAACAAATATTATTTCATAATGCCAAGTTCAATCTTGGTAAATGTTGATTGTTGACTGTTCCACCGTTGACATACATCATGTTATTTTGTGTCATTCGAGCACCAATTACCATTATTATGAACACAAAATTGAAAACGTTGCGTGTAGGTGTAGCATTTTTGTTTTATTTATAAACCTAGTTCACCAAGTAATTCTAAGTAATCGAACTTTTCTTTCTTTCTTTTGTGCATTTGATGTAGATAGCTGAGTGATTCTTCTAGTTTTTTTAGTTTCTTTAGAAATGACACCTGCAAATGATTCTTCTAAAGAACCATCGTTGGAATCAACACCATGCTTAAATCTATTTAGTTTAAAAACAAAAATCTAGAGCTTCCCAACACTTTTGCAATGTTAATTACATAGACATTAGTATGATTAATCTATTCTTAATTTGTTTCATACCTGATAACGGTATAGTATGGTGGCAACATGTAATAAAGAGTAGTGAATGCTCTTGGTATTTTCCATTTTAGATAGCTAACCATATCTTCAAAATCCATTTGAAAAACGTGAATATTCAGTACTGAACCATCTTGGTATGTTAGGGGGTTGAGTTTAAATTCTCCGTTGTGGTTTACATCAAACTCGAAAGTAGATATTGATGAAGTCGCATCTTTGAGGAATGTATAAATTTAATTGAAATCAATTGGTTGAAAAAAATGTAGTTGTATACTGGCTATAAATAATAAGTGCAAATCATAAAGTTGATAATCATTTTGTTTTTAAATAAACAATTTTTATTGTTACACACTAGAACAAGACATCACATGCAACTAACAATTATAAAAAAATTGTTTCCTAGTATCATTTAAATATCTTTGTCTGCAACGACAGTGGGGATAGCTCCACCCGAGAAACGTACACATGTAGTCGGTTATGATGAGTATACATGAGTATCGTGTCCCGCTCTTGTATAGCATCAACCAATGGTACAAGACCTGAATCAAGACTACAATTAGGTTTCTTTATATAAAGAAACGTTGGGAAGTTTTTATCGTAACCCAAACAGTTTGTTAATATTAATTTAACTTGATTTTTTGAGAAGGTGTCAACCTACCGAACTATGGTAGCAATCATCACCTGCATCACAAAAAAAAAAATTTCCTTTTACTTTTAGGCGGACTAGTGAACCTTCCATAATGGTGTAGTGGGACCTTAAATGTCATTGTTTGAAAATTAAATTGAATGAATGTAATAGTTTAATGTTGTTGTTAAAGTTGAACCACAAATAGTAGGTGGTTTTAATATGTTTACTGTTTTTCATCATGCAAAATCGCTTAAATACTAAGTGATGAATCATGTTATGACTTTGTCAATTCAATTATATACTTAGTTATTCATTAGTCCAATATGTCATTGATATGTCCAATCCATATTGTTAAATCGCTACAATACTAGTGGCAGGGACTTGTCAAGTCAATGTTTCTATTATGTGATTTACTTGTCCAATTTGTCATTGATTTGTCATAATTTTGGTATAAATTGTCTACAATAATAATTCGTCAACAACATGTCTATTGACATTTCAAGTCTTGTTTTTGTCATAATATTGTAATAGATATTATTGTCCTTACCCATTTTATGTTGTTGTTATTACAATATTTATAGATACAAGGTTTAATTAGTAAATGTAGTGTTTATTGTAGTAACATAAATAGTTAAATTGAAATTCAAATATATTACATCATTAAAATCATACATTATAATTTAACAACAAACCAACATAAAGCATAAAACATACAATTTTTTAGAACCCAAACGAGTTAAACCAACTATTTAAACCATTCGTGTTTAGATCATCTAGATGTTGCGCATCATATTGCTGAGAGTTGTATTGTTCATACATTTAATGATTCGTTTTGATGTCATTTTATGGCTTGAGATTTTGTGAAAATTTGTCGTAAGGTTGCGTGGGAAATGGTGTTTTTTTCACATAAGGTTGTGAAGGGTATGGGTTGCACCGTATGTTGTGATTGTAATGGTTATATATTGAAATGTGTCCAAAATGATGAGTAAGGTTGTAGAAATATGGTTGGATGATTTCCATGGAATTTTCTTAAACATTTTGTGTAACAATGTTTGGCAGGCCGGGTTTGAACGACAAAGGGGTGACTGCATTGATCAGTCTGTGTCCCGCTGTTGCATCTGCACACTATATAAGCTTTTGGCTTCCTCTTCTTGAGATAGATACGGTTTGTATTTTTAGGACGACCGGGTTGTGGGTTGTCCATGCGAGGAGGAATAGCTTTTTGAATATTGTGTGGAAATTCCCATTGTTGCATATTTCCAAGGAAATGAATTGACTCCGAATAAGTGCCTTGATATTTTGGTTTTTTAAACCAATCTGCTACATATTAGACACAATCCGTCAAACCCAAAAACTATGTTATAGCTATTACGTGACCACACGGAAGCCCTGAAAGCTGCCATTTACGACATTCACAAATTCCTGTTTGTAAGTTGACTTCACGAATATATTGACCGTCTGAAACTTGGTATTGATAATGGTTAACACCGTTAACAACCATGTCGCACTTTTCATCCTTTTTTAGCCAATTTGTTTGCTGCCTAGTCAGTTATTTCATACGTCATATTTGCTACAATAATAGATAAACAAGAATCAATATAGAAGTTGTTATTAAGGAAAAAAATAGTTGTATATTATGCTTTCTAAGAATAATACCTGCTAGCTATCGACGTTTATAGTACCATTGTTGCACCATCGCACGATATGTCTCGGCTAACTTTAACACGGGCTCTTTTCTATATATTACACTACAAGCGTTAACAGACTCCACACTATTCGATGCCATATAATTGTAACGCACTAGTGGGCAATGCGCTCTTGACCATCTTTGAGGACCAGCTCGACAAAGCTTTTCGTATGCATCAGGCTGAACAATTTGTAGTCTGTGCATGCTGGTTGCATTGTCTTCCTCGTGGTGTATGCCTTACATATTTTCAAATAACATTTTGTTTTTTTGTTTTCAAAGATAGGTTCTCATAGATGCCGACAACAGTACAACCATGAAGGCTAAAGGAATCATTTATCTACAGCCCCAGCTATAGCATGATGCATATCAGAATATGAATAGCAAATAAGATAATCACAAATGCATTTTTTATATTGACACCGACATCGCACGAATACAACATGGACCATTTTCCCCCATTTCATCTACCAAATGCAATTGGCTACAATCTGATTGTTTCCATCCATGCCCACAGCTACCAGATTTGTTCCTTTGTATAGACCCTTTAAATGCGCAGCATCGATCATAAGCATCGTACTAACTAATGAGGAACGTACGAATCTGAAAGTAAAAATTATAAACATACTTTTGTGATGTAGATAGAATTATATTAATTAGAATATGTGGAGCATCACTTACCGAACACCAATGGCAATGAAAACATCACGAAACTCCTTTATTCGACTGTTTTGAATACGTGTTACTGTCCCTTCGCTTTTTTGTTCCTATGTTATAACAATAATATGGGAGCATTTCAGATTCATCGTACGTGAACCCCTTACCTGTTAGTATATTTAATGCTTCCCTTTCATTGCTTGTTGGTAAGAAATATGTATTTTGTATTATGACAAAATATCTTGATGGATATCTTTCCCTCTTAAAACCCGCGACCTATCTTGTAATTTTATGAGTGAGTATGACCAATTACATTTTTGTTTGCATTTCGATGGTTAGGCTAAGTTTGAGTCTTGGGGACATGTGTAAACATCATAAAGATGTGTAATGTAATACTGCTCTGTATTATCCCACAGTCTAGCCCGGAGCTTCCAATCACATTGATTAAAATGATAGCATTTTAAGTGACATCTTTCTGGGGTTGATCTGTCTGTTAAAAATTAGAAACCTTCGTTTAAAGCTTTCAACCTAACAGCCAAGATCAAAGCTTCTTTGTTGTCAAAAATGTTACCCTTTTCAACTTCAGATTGTTGAGTATACTGCTTTGAAATATTATTTTGTCCTTGTAAAAATGGTGTCTCTAGAATGTCGGCTCAAATGACATAACTTTTTTGCCATTATGAATTTATTTTGGGTTTTTCATAACCACATCATCCTGTTTTATATCGTTTGAATCTGAAGGTAAAATGAGGAATTCAGATTTGAAAAATGTGCTTCATTTTGCAATTGAATGGAGTCCTTTGATATGAAAATCATTTTAGTGATTAGATGGTCTACGTTTTCTAAAGTTTTCGATTCAAAAAAATTAAAGAACATATTTTTTTGATCGTTTTTCCGTTCAGAAACAAACAACTGTGCAAATTCATCTTTGGAGTTACAAGCACACCCAACAAAAAATTGTACCTCAGCGTCGTCTGTGATATCAACAACAAAGTCAAATGACGAGAGCTTAAACGAGAAGTTTATTTCAGCATTTGCTTTCAAATTGAATTTCTGCATCACCATTTCATGTAACATTGAGTAATGTCAAATCTTCTGATATATTAAACCTGTCTGTTCATTAAATAATTATTTAGCACGTTGAAGTTTTTTTATATTTGACGCATTTATTTAAGTTTTCACTTTAGGATGTTTATCAATACATATTGGTTTTGCAATTATTATATAAAATATAAAAAAAATAAAGATCGCGTGAGTAAGTAGTGATCAAGTCAATGTATAGAGTTGTCTTAGCTATGTTTTAATAAATTAAAGTTAAAAATGTAGATCGCTTGAAGGTAATGTGATCTATTCAATTCATAGAGTTGTCTATCAATGTTTATAAATAAAAGTAAAAAAACGTAGATCGCGTGAAGGTAAGAGTGATCCAGTCAATGTCAATAGAGTTGTCTTATCAATGTTTATAAATTAAAGTTAAAAAATTATAGATCGCGTGAAGGTAAGAGTGATCCAGTCAATGTCATAGAGTTGTCTTATCAATGTTTATAAATTAAAGTTAAAAAATTGTAGATCGCGTGAAGGTAAGAGTGATCCAGTCAATGTCATAGAGTTGGCTTATCAAAGATTTATAAATTAAAAGTTTTAAAAAATGTAAATCGCGAAGGAAAGAGTGATCCAGTCCAATGTCGTAGATTGGCTTATCAATGTTTTATAAATTAAAGTAAAAAAATTAGATCGTTGAAGGAAAGGAGTGATCCAGATACAATGTCCATAGAGATGGCTTAGCAATGTTTTATAAATTAAAAAGTTAAAAAATGTAGATTGCGTGAAGGTAAGAGTGATCCAGTCAATGTCATAGAGTTGTATAATCAATTGTTTATAAATAAAATTAGAAAACGTAGATCTGCGAAAAGGTATGAAGTTATACCAGACGAACTTCATAGATTTGACCTAATCAATGTATTATAAATTAAAGTTAAAACATGTAATTCGCGTGAAGGTAAGAGTGGATTCAGTCAATGTCATAGAGTTGGCTAACAATGTTTATAAATTAAAGCTAAAAAAATTAGATCACTAAGGAAAGAGTGATCATCATGTCATAGAGTTGGCCCATATCAATAGTTTATAAATTAAAGTTAAAATAATATAGATCGCTGTGAAGGAAGAAGTGATCCAGTCAATGTCAAAAGTATGTCTTACCAATGTTTATAAATTAAAGTTAAAAAATGTAGATCGTGTGAAGTTAAAAACTATATAAAAAACACTCTGTTTTCTCGGTTCGTTGTGTGGTTATAAATAATAACTATATAAAAAAAACTCCGTTTTTTCGGTTCGGTCAGGATATGCACTACCCTTCTATAGTTGAACATGATATACCGTATACTTTTCAAGAAGCACATTGCAAGTACACAAAAAACAAACATTCGGATTAGTAAATATATACATACCACTTGTAGTAAAACAACGACTTACAAACAGACACTTAAACATATATAAACATAATCCATACAACTTACAAACCGAAGCCTTAAGCATACGAATTCTACATTCCAAAATGAACAAACTACCAAATCAAGTTTTCCCATGTTTATTGTAACTACATGAAATAGTGCGGCTGAATTTAACTGTGTTTGTTCCGGATGCATATACATATCCACCGTTGCCTCGAGTACCGTATCTTATCAAGCAATGCTTGCATTGAGCACTCTGCATTTCTTGAAATACCCAGAGAAATAGCTTGGATGTGTTTGAAGCTCCAGGAGAATAGTGTAGAGGTGTAAAGATCCTGGAGAATAAATTGAAGTCGTTGACTCCAGGAGAACCAACCAGTAGACGGACTCGTTCCTCCTTCCACAAATTTTTTTTACATCCGAAAGTGTTTTCGCGAGGCTGTTAAAGAGTAAAGATAATAAGTTTTAACAACTAACCACATTATTTATATATTACACAAAAAAAGCATGTGATTGTTCACTTTGATCGTAGACATTGCATATTAATAGTTTACCACGAGTTTCATGTATTAAACGATTCTCGCAGAACTACAAACTCCGGCTCACAACGACACGCTAAAGCTTCATATGGCACCATCTTCACCATAATACAGTGTGATATATTGTGGTTGTGATGGTAAGAATGTGTGTGATCTGTGGTGATTCGATGAAATATATCATTTATGTAGTATAAGGGCTAGCAATCTGTTGAAAAATATAGATCGCGCAAAGTTAAGAGTGATCATTCAATGTCATAGAGTTGTCCTAACAATGCTTTTAAATAAAAGTTAAAATCTTGTAGATATGCGCAAAGTAAGAAGTGTCTACACAATGTCTGAGAGTGTCCTATCAATGTTATTTAAATAAATATTAAATCCGAATTTATACCAGTAAAATTAATCTTAGAGCCATACACATAAAATTTCAAACAATATCTAATAATATACCATTTGATATTCAATTGGCTATCATGAATAGACTTCCAGTTAAATCTTTACTCCAATTTCGTACATATTACAAAGTTCGCGGAAGAAATCCCATAGACTTGTACCGTACTTTGTTCGTGAATACGGTTTTATGAGAGCAATAATTGATTGTTAAATTAACCATATAATCAAAATTTTGAAGGTGATATATCTTGTTATATGATTAATATAGACTCTCACCAGTCTTTTCCAATTTAAAAATTTTTCAATCCTTAAACACTCATTTGCTACACATAAGGTGTATTGGGTTTTTCATATATGGAAAAACTCCAATGCTTTTAATTAGGAACTCACACTTAAAAAATCAGTCCGTATTTTAGTCCCCAATTACTTGTCAGAACCTGACTCACCCAAAATGTTATTTGGTTTTGGTATCCATCCTGTCATGCCATAACCCACACTTGATGAAGAAAATTATCCCTATAATGGTCAAGGGTCCATGTAATTGTGCAGTGTTTTAAATTAATCCCTAGATACTTTGTATACACTTGAAAGTTACTGTTTATCATTTAATTTATACGATTAACTACAAGTCAAGCTGTTTTGGTGGAAAAATATTCTGGGTGTTTATCAAGAAGTTTTTAGTGATGAAATGGTAATTTAATACAAAATTTTACATGTAAGATTTCCATGATTTTAATTACTCACCAATTTTCAGGTAATATACATGCCTAAAGAGATGCTAGTCGGGCAATGTTTTAACCTCCTTAGCTATATTTCCCAGCTTAGTATACTTTATATAATATCTGGCAGTATTTAATTTTGTTGACTTTACTATTATATATGGCCTAGGGAGCTACAATTATGATGTGAAGTTTCATGTACAGAAAACTATTCACCCTTCCATACCAATTGAGCATGAACTTAATTAATTGAGTTTAACTAAAGATAAGCCAACCGAATATTTTAGAGCTTTATTCGTCCAACACTTGCATCAGTCGCTACAAGTGTTCATCCAACCATTCAAATTTTTTCAAAACCATGTTGTCGAATCTAACACATGATCATTCTTCATTGGCCCCTACAAAGAATCACTATTCTTCTTAATAGTTTAATAACTAGCGTAGATGTTTTCTATTTTAATTTTTAAGTTAACATGCATTGTCTAAGTGTTTTTGTTTGTAATGTATTTTAAATTATGTATTTTATTTTTAGTAGATTGGTAATGTAATTTTAAATTCGGTCATGTCATTTTATTTTTTGTAGATTGGTCATTTTATTTTTTGTAGATTGGTCATTTTATATTCGAATATTTTAATAATATTGTTGTTATGTGTAGTTTTTTAGGTTATTTTTTTAACCTAGAAAAAACCCCCCAAAAACTTATTCTCCTATATAAGCAATTATAAATTTAAGATAACGCGACTACAGGTCAGATAATTTACTAAATTACGTTAATTTGAAGTGAAACGACAGCATGTCCATTGAGTGTGTCTTATCTGATACAAAAAAAAACATCTTGTTGTCAACTCTCTTAATTTTTTCCATAGATTTTTCCCTTAATAAATAACCTTATCATTTCCTCAATTTGTCACACAACTTCTTATTCCAACTCTCTAAAAGGGATTCCAATTTCAATAACGAAATGACCCATGGAATCATCTAGATATAGATGATTCCGATCTTCAGTTAACACCCGTTGTGCGTTCCTATAGGAGCACACATGTTGAACCATCTCCCTTAACCCCAAATCCAGTTACGATAATACCCGGTCCTCCGGGTATTGTTCAGCTTTCTAGTAGCACACGTGTTGAACCATCTTCCTCAACCTCAAACCCAGTTAGGATAATACCCGGTCCTGCGGGTCTTGTTCAGCGAGCAAGCCTGCTTAAGAGAAAATGTATTTATTCTTGATCCTGAATGGGCTTTAAGTCGACACAAGAATATATGCAGAAATTGTTGATGATGTGGGTAGGATGCTGATTTAACATGAGGCATGGTTTAGCGCCACTAACTATGTGAATGCGATTTGGTGGCACTTAACGGGTGTTTGGAGACATCGACACTTGTCTTAGAAAGGAGAAAACTTGAACAAGTTGTTGCATCGTCATGTCTTGTTCTTCCAATGCTCTTGGAGAAATTAAAATGTACTCTGAAAGATCTATCGGTACAGTACCGAACTATAACAACAAAGTCCGTTGATGAGAGGTAGTTATGGAAAGGAGAAAATACGTAGAGGAGCTGCTATGAAAAAAAACAGTTTTATTAAACCTTTTTGCTAAGTCTTAGATTTTACTCCACAACCATCAAGCATTACCTTAAAATTACAAAAGAAACTGTGTTTGAAGTTTCTGTAAGGATACCGTTTTCTTGGAAGTGGCAGGAGGTTAACCTAACAATTATTATGTAATGATTTTTTATCATTATGTAATGTTTTATATATAATAATGGTTTTTAATATAAATGTAAAGTTTTTATGACACATAGGCTCCCTCTTATGAAATAACAACCAATTGATATCTCTCCCTATAAAACGTGCATCAAAAGACTTCAATGAACGCGAGTTGTAACATATCAAACACAAGAAGAATATAAACAATAAAACAAAAAACACTACACACGACAACACTATAAATATGAAATTCAAAGAGAATAATATAACCCAAAAAACCTTTTGCCTTGGTCAAGGGCATTCGGTTAGAATCTGCATTAGGGTTGCTATATAAGTGTGTACTATACCACGAATCATTAACTTATCAAACACACACACATACACACACACTATTAATATGAAGATGGTGCCATATGAAGCGTTTGCATGTAAATGTGGAGCCGGAAATGTTGTTCTACGAGAATCGTATCAATCCAAAACCCGTGGCAAACTATATTGGGTGATAAAACCTTTGTCATTTCTAACTCTTTCAAAAAACTGTTGAGTATTACCGCGCATAACTGGCCTTATTTATGCACACAAACGAAAGATTAACCAACATGTGATGACTCCACAGTCTGAGAAGTTGGTTTGTTGAGGGACATCTATACCCAAACCATCATTGTATGAATACTGAAAATTATGGGGTAGTCTACTTTCATTTAAACAACCACGATCTTCCAAAATGTTATTAACCACGGGGGTCCAACATTGAATTAGTCGCCATAAAAATTCCTTGTTTTGCTCATTATGCATGGAGTCGAACACGTAAAAATGAGAATTCGATAAATGTATAACGCCCGTGGCCTAATGATTTCCAGCAACATGTATGGGTATAAACACCTACAAAGATAAAACTAAATAATTAAATACTAATCATGCATAAGTTGTATTAAAAGTTTTATAACGGATAACTAAAAGTTTTATGAATCTCTCTTCATTTAAGACATTAGGCTTTATAAACATGATTTCCTAAATACATGCATTTAAGTTTCAACGTTTGTGGAATTGCTGATCCGGAAGAAGTGTTTGGGAGGAAATTATGGAAGGAGCATTCTCAAGATGTTATAGAAAACATGCACAAACTCCCACAAGCGACATATGATCACTTATCAACGATAATGGATATTGATGTACACGTATTGAGGCTCTGTGTAAAACAACTGTATATTTCATCCGAAGTTTTATTGATGCGGAAAGACCACCTTGGAAACCAACCTGAAACATTCACTGAGGAAACAAATGAGGATGAATGTTATAC
This sequence comes from Tanacetum coccineum, assembly GCA_026074375.1. NCBI lineage: Eukaryota > Viridiplantae > Streptophyta > Magnoliopsida > Asterales > Asteraceae > Tanacetum > Tanacetum coccineum. Next base: position 1,747 of record BQNB010118134.1, on the reverse strand, counting down.
TGATTTGGAATTGAGTTTGTATAAGGCTATGCAAGTCGTAAGTTTGACCAAGGATAATTTTTTTTGGGTAAAAGGTATTTGAATGAAGCTTTTATCCTTGGTCAAACTTACGACTTGCATAGCCTTATACAAACTCAATTCCAAATCAGCATAATATTCATCCTCATTGGTTTCCTCAGTGAATCTTTCAGTTTGGTTTCCAAGGTGGTCTTTCCGCATCAATAACACTTCGGATGAAATATACAGTTCATGTTTGAAATAGTGTTTTACACAGAGCCTCAATACGTGTACATCAATATCCATTATCGTTGATAACTAATCATATGTCGCTTTTGGGAGTTTGTGCATGTTTTCTATAACATCTTGAGAATGCTCATTCCATAATTTCCTCCCAAGCACTTCTTCCGGATCAGCCTGCAATTCCACAAACGTTGAAACTTAGCTCCGTAATGCAAAGGAAATCATGTTTATAAAGCTTCATGCAAATATGCTCAGAGCATAACATGCCTGAAGAAGAACTCAAATATCATGTTAACTTGGTCATTTCTTTTGGGATAGCAATATTGGACGAACAAGAACTTGGTGAAGAAACTAAAGAAGGTGAGAGTAATTAAAATATATTTCTCCTATAGGTGAAGAAACTGAGAGTAATTAAAATATATGCATACAATTTGGGGAGGTGATACGCATACTATTATTTCGGTCAAATGTTCTTTTTTACGTTCTTTAATAATGTATTTCGGGTGAACTACAGTTTTTAAAACATTGCACTATGTTTATTCTGAACGTGTTTTAGGCTCGTTGTAATTAATTTGACCTTAATAACATAGACTTGTGACAGAAAGGGCAGATGTCATTATGTTAATTTTTTTGTTGTTGTTGAAAGGCTATGGTTGGTACGTAACCGCTAACTTCAGGGAAGAGGTGTGTTTATATTTCTTTAGTTATGGCAAAATTCTGACTATAGGCGATTTGGACGAAACATGTCATTTCTTTGGATAAAGATTTGCCATTCCTCTTATCCTGTGGTTTTGCTAAAGCTCTTCCCTCCCGGATGCCCTTCTAGTGTTATATGGTGGTGGATGAAACAAACTAAAGTAAGCAAGTAAAATTATAGCTTTTTGAATCCTCCCACATGTCATCTTTTATCTAGTAAAGGAAAACGTAAAGTAAGAACTTTCGTATTTTAAATAAAAAGAATATTTTCTTATTAGGTATGATTCTCTTGATAATTATTTTTATTTTTAAGCATTATTTTATTAAAAAACCTAAACATTTTCTTATTTGAACAAAAAATTTGTAAATTCGTTTCTTAAGAAAACTTATGTTAAAACATACATGTGTCAAAAATTGAAATATAAAAAGCTATAAGGAGACAAGGTTAATCTAAAACTATTAAAAGGTCTATTGTGTAATTTGAAACTAAATAGAAAAACACAATCTTTACTTATACATAGGACAGTTTACGACACGTCATTAAAGACATGTCATCAAGCTGTCCATGTCACTAAGTGTCATGTCACCATATTTGAGGTTTTATTTGCCACATCAACGCTGATGTGGACACACAATCTAAGAAAAAAATTAATTTTTTTATCACTTGCAAGGTTTGAACCCGGGGCTGGCCATCCAACAACAAGAGACGCAACCACTGTAGCAAGCCAATGGTTGTGATATACAATTCAAAAACAAATATGTCATGCTTAAATAACTCATCATTATTCAAGCATATCTTTTAACTAATTTG
>BQNB010118133.1:0-21046 GCA_026074375.1 Tanacetum coccineum | reverse complement strand
CTTGGCTGTTGGAGGATTCTTGGGTTTGGGAGCATAAGATGGCGCAGGCACATGTGCATTACCCATCTTTGCTTTGCCTTTCCCTTGATTCCCCTTAACAGCCTTATGTGATTTCTTCTTTTGGTTTTTTTAGACCCTTCCTGCTCTTATTGCATGAAGTGCAGGTGCAACTTCTTTTGGTGGAAGAGTTTGCTCATGTAGCTTTAGCATAGCATGCAACTCAGTCACGGTCTTTCCCATGCTATGCAAGTTATAATTTTGCACAAAACCATCATATTCCTTTCTCAAAGAGACTAAGATTAGGCTCACAACAAGGTTTTGAGTCATGGCATGACTGAGATTTCCAAATTGTCTATATAACCCTTCATTTTGAGAACATAAGATCTTACAGACTGTCCTTCTTCTTGTTTGCACACGTGAAATTCTCTCATGGTCTGAAGAAGTTCATGCTCTGCCTGTTGTGCATACAATGTTTTTAGTTCCTTTAGCATATCATATGCATAAAGTTGTTCTAGATTCTTTTAGATATCTGGGTCCATGGTCATAAGCATAAGACCAACAATTTCCTTCAAAGCCTTGACCTAAGCAGTGTGGGTGTTAAGGACATCCGTAGGAAGTACTTGTCCAACAGGTGGAACTGGCATAGCAGATATTGGCTGCTCCAAGAATGGTAACTTGTCTTCAACGGATAGCACAATCCAAAGATTACGGCACCATTCCATGAAGTTGAGTCCAGTTAATTTTTGTTTTTCAAAAAACGTCCTAAATAACGAATTCTTTACTACGATGGTAGTCATCTACATTTAGAAAAAGTTCAAATTTATTAGTATTTTCGATAATTAAATTCTTAATAGAATTAACTACCTAATTAATTTAATAATTAAGACTAAGATTCAACTTGACCTCCCACTTATTACCAAAGGTCTGACCAATGAGTAAACAAGTAGGACAAGAGGTAAGCGACGAGCATTAATTTCATTTGATGCAACTCTTAGATTTATGAGACTTATCATAACATTAGTAATCATATAATAATGTCATGAGCATGTTTAGTTCCCATCTTATGCCTCGGGTCCAAGGTCTAACCAAGCATACACGATTTAAGTCCACCAATCAAGAACGTGCAAAAATCGCCATAGGTCTGACCAGTGAATGAAATTCGCCATAGGTTGGTATGACCCTAAGGTGTGACTAAAGAGGCGAAACCAAATTCACGTGTTCTTGGTTGGCTAGCATAGACTTAAAATTTTCACATAAGGGTATTCACATAAAAGTGTCAAAAACGTATACAACGAGGCACGCTAACAACTTTGTAGCATTTATTTTTAAAATCTTTATAGACGACATTGTAGTAATATATTAGTTCTCGGTAACTCCAATCGAAAGCTCCATTTAGGACGCACAAAGAAGCGGAGAAACAGGTCAGCGCGAAGCGTATTAAAAACCTGACTTCATTTGGGGAATCTTACTCAACCGCCTTAAACTTCTCTTTAGTTTGTCCATAATGGGGTGAGCCATACTTCCAATTGACTAATGATGCTATGTATGTTAAGAAACCCCTTTTGTTAACATTTAGTTTTATTGATGCCAATATGGTGGGATTACAAATTTGATCAACCCTATATTGTACTCCTACTTAGTCCGAAGACAAGTAATTCCAATAATTCCCTCATATGCCGAAGCATGTAGTGGGGCGGGAGAAAATTAAAGATCAATTCAACCCCATATCGCGCATGTAAAACTAAAGCTTCACAAGAAATCATATTTCATAGTTTTTATGTCCATATTAATTTGTCCAAAAACCCCGGTTTCACAAATAACACATAATTGGTCACAAGGAATAAAATTATGTGTGTAATATTAGACATGTTCAATCCAAATTACTTTATAAGTATTAGTCCGGTTTTAAGAGTTTCATAAAATCTATATTTTGCAAATATTGACTAGACCACAAGCATATCACATATAACCATTAAACAGACTAATAATGGATTGAAAATTGAGAACCACTCTTAAAATGAAGCATAATCACATAATGCCTCGAGTTCCTCAAAAGAGTCTTCCCAATTGGAGAAACCATAAGACTCTCACTAGTTTTCTGCTAAATGCCTAGATACGCCACATACATCATAAAACATGATTGCGTTGAGTCTTACAGCCGAGATAAAACAAGAATAGATTAACATAGCAACTTAATTAACAATTTAATTTTAATCTATACTTCTTTTTATCATTTTATGTTTGTGTTCATTCTAGGTTGGTTATTTAGTTATGGCAAGGATTGCATGTCGTTGCCATAATTTACAATAGAAACAATAAATAAACCAATTACATGCAGCCCTAGCGTGTTAACATCGTATGCAATTCATAAATACTAAACTAATTGACTCGTGATGCCACTGTTGGAATTTAACAATCAAGTTAACCATTAACTCATACGAGTGCGCAGCGGATAGATCACGCTCGAGTCAAAAAAGTAAAAGTAAAAAAAAAAATACAAATAATCAACATACATATAAAACACATTTAAGGGACATGTAAATTAAATAGGAACATACCCTCGTAGTCACCAGCAAATCAAAGAAACCAAGTGTATGAAACTAGTGACTAAGTGGTCACCTCTACGAGTGCTCACACAAACACGTAAACAAGCACGCCCGGATGCTAGTCCTATACTTCACGTCACAAACAACACTTGTAAACCAAATCAACTGAAAAACAATCACTAAAACCACTCTTGTTTCTGGACCGAAAATCAGAGAAGAAAGTCTAGGGTTTAACCGAATTCGGTGGTCACCGAATAAGAGCAGAACCAACCGAAAACCCAAAAGCAAAAACCCTAGATCGAATGAATCTGTTCCCTCACCTTGGGAACGAGTAAACCGAGTAACAACACCTTCTGGAAACAGCTTGGGGTCAGACCACAACTTGATTAATCTTAAATGGATTAACCGAAAATAAGCAAGAGGTGAAGAGAAAAACCGAAAACCAAACAAAAGTTTTATTAAGGTTCGGTTGTTGATGGAGAGGGAAAGAATTAAGTTGCTGTGTTTCCTTTTGAGATGATATGACGTTCATCAACAACCAGGGAACAAGGGGTATTTATACATCTCAAAAACCAAATCATGATAAGTATAGTAACTTAATCTTTCACCCTTATCACAACTCTAATTTCCTTCTTATCCCATTAACTCTTACTTATCACCTAGGTGCATTGAACCAAGACGTCTCCTAGAACCTTCCATATAGGCCGGCTCCACAAAGACACCACAATGGTCTTGTCTTAATCGATCATTGTCCAAACGGTTTACATATAGAAGCTTTAACGTGAAGTATCATAACGTACTCTAAATGTTTTTCGTGTGTGCCCCCAATAGGCTCACACACTCCTAGTCGTGATCGAGCTAGTCCAACTACCATATAATCCAACAGCTCCCACTTGGGAGTTGGAGTAGCAGACAGCCCATACACTAACGACGGAAACGTCTAGCAACACTCACATTCGTTTTTAAAACTAGAAGTGTCTGAGATCAAGTTTCATAAACATTCTCAGTAGCATGGTTATTTTATCTCTTGCTATAATCATCCCTTTGTTCTAATACCGTTAAACCATGGATATGGATCCTGACTCATTCCATATAGTTTAACCATTTAGATTCTCGTTATAGAATTCAATACAGATATACCAATTAATCAAGATCATCTTGATACCCTTTTGGGTATGGCCAACAATTATCTGATTATTCTGGAGAGGCGCCAAGGATTATTCTGCACATATCAAAGTTAGGAACAAATTCTTTGTTGAATACAAGTGTTTGTGGAATGCAGCATTCACTCACTTACCAATAATAGTCTTTCTAATACCATTCTTCAGGACACGGGGACATAGAATTAAAAAGTGATATCCACACATACCATAACTTGTTTGTATTCTCAAGTCTAAGGATGACTTAACTAACCATATTCAAATTTTACTTATGACAACGGATCCATAAAGTAAACATTTGAAGGTTGGGGTGTCCAATACGCCCTTGTAGTAACAATATTGAGTTGTGGGGAACCTTCCATATATTCAAAGAAATAACCAATATCACACATTTGCCTAAAGTACCAAAATACTCCCATATTGTTAACCGACAATGGACTTATTTAGAATGATAAATCATTCAAGGATTAAATATGCAAATATAGGACAAACAATTGTTATATGAATGATAACAAATACCTTGTATCTTTATTCATCAGAAAATAAAATTGTCTTACAATCCCAATTATCCAAATGACTAATAAACACAGATTTACATGAAACTACTAGCTGGAAGCATTCCAATATTCCTAGTAAGTTCTGAATGCTTTGGAAAAGCTAACGCTTTTGTAAACGGATCAGCTAAGTTGTCATCTGTGTGAACTTTTTCTAACTTTATGTCACCAAATTCAATAACTTCGCGAAGGTAGTGAACTTTGGCACGGAAATGTCTAGCACCTTTAGTGATTCCAGACTCATTAGCTATGGTAATTGCTCCAGTATTATCACAATACATACTTATGGGTTTTTCAATTGTGGGAATAACACCGAGCCCAGAAATGAATTTCCTAACCCAAACGGCTTCCTTAAAAGCATCATAGGCAGCAATATACTCAGCTTCTGCAGATGAAGTAGCGAAAATGCTTTTGACTGGCACTCCTTCCATGTCACGCACCTCCATTCAAAACGAACACATATCCAGTCTGAGACTTGAGGTCATCAGCATCCGTCAGATATCCAGCATCAGTGTAGCAAGAAACCCTGAGCTCTCGTTTTAGATCACCTCCGTAAACTAGAAACATATCCTTAGTATTCCTGAGATACTTCAGAATGTTCTTAACAGTAGTCCAGTGAAGATCACCTGGATTCTGTTGGAATCGGCTTGTTATGTTCTGAGCGAACGCAACATCAGGGCGAGTACATCTCACAGCATACATAATAGAACCCACAGCCGAGGCATATGGAACACTTTGCATGCGCTTCAATTCAGCAGGTGTAGAGGCACCTTGTGATTTACTCAATCTAAGCTTATCTTGCATGGGGATACTTCCACGCTTGGAATTCTCCATGTGAAAACGCTTTAAGATTTTCTCGATATAAGCACTTTGACATAAGCCAATCAACCGTCTTGATCTATCTCTGTAGATCTTGATTCCAAGAATATATGCAGCTTCACCTAAATCTTTCATGGCAAAACACTTTCCAAGGTAGGATTTTACATCTTGTAACATTGGAATGCTGTTTCCCATAATCAATATGTCCCGACATACAAGATTAGGAAAGTGACATTACTCCCACTAGCTTTTAGATATACACATGGCTCATCAACATTTTGACTGAAACCAAATTTCTTTATTTCATCATTCAAAACGCTTATTCCAATTGCCTTGAAGCTTGCTAAGCCCATAATGAACGTTTCCATCCCGCTTGCCATACTCGTTTTGGATATATTTTTTGGTTGACAAAACCTCAGTTCTCCATGATACCTCTTCATTGAGATATCCATTGAGGAAGGCAGTTTTGACATCCATTTGCCAAATCTCATAGTCATAGTACGCGGCTATGGCTATAAGAATCCTAATAGCTCTAATGTCTGCAACAGGTGAGAAGGTTTCCTCATAATCAATCCTTGGGGTTTGAGTATAGCCCTTCGCCACAAGACGAGCTTTATAGGTGTGTACAGCTCCATCCATGTCGGTCTTTTTCTTAAAGAGCCACTTGCTACCAACGGTTTTGCCATTAGGAGGAAGTTCAACCAAGATCCAAACTTCGTTGTCTTTCATGGATTGCATTTCCACATTCATAGCATTAAGCCATTTATCAGACTCAAGGTCTAACAATCTGCAGCTTTTATAGTTGCGGGTTCACCGAGATCCCCGAACTCGCATTTCCTCAGCATCGATGTATAAACACATGCGATCTGTGGGACGTCGTGTCCTTGTGGACCTACGAATAGGAATGATATCACTTTGAGGTTCATCCATTTCTAGATCATCCTCTTCATGATTTAAGCTAGTGTCTATAGAAGGATGCGTATCTTCTTCTTGAATAATTCAAGATTCCTCTATACTCCCACAAGCTTCTTGATTCAAAGATATTCTCTAGGAAATTCAGCATTCGAGCAATAAGGACTTTGTTCTCGGGTAGGTAGTAGAAAGAATAACCCATTGTTTCCTTTGGGTATCCTATGAAGATACACTTAATAGACCTGGGTTCTAACTTGTCAGGCTTGGTAAGAGTATCTCGCTTAACAAATGCCTCACAACCTCAGACTTTTAAGTAAGACAGCTTAGGGGCTTGCCTATGCCATACTTCGTATGGTATCTTTTCAACCTTATTAGTTGGAACCATATTGAGAATGCTTGCAGCAGTCTCAAGAGCATAATCCCAAAAGGACTTTAGAAGGGTTGTTTGACTCATCATAGATCTAACCATATCTAGTAGGGTTCTGTTTCTCCTCTCCGACACACCATTGTGTTGTGGAGTGTAAGGAGGAGTATGATAGGCGATAATCCCATGATCCTTGAGATGATCCAAAAACTCTTGACTCATATATTCGCCCCCATGATCAGAACGTAGCGACTTTATGGTCTTACTGAGTTGATTTTCTACTTCCTTTTGAAACACTTTGAAAGTTTCAAACACTTCATGTTTATGCTTTAACAAGTAAACATAACCATATCGACTAAAGTCGTCAGTGAAAGTGACGAAGTAGCTTGCTCCTTGCCTTGAAGTGATCTTAAATGGGCCACATACATCAGTCTTAAATGGGCCACATACATCGGTGTGTATTAGTCCAAGTAAGTCTTTGGCCCTTTCCACTTGATGTGTGTAAGGTTTTTTGCCATCTTCCAGACATACAGGAACGCATTTTTCAAAAGCCCTATGGTAGTTGATTGAGAAGTCCTGTGTTCAAACTTTTCAATGCGTTTCTTGCTGATGTGTCCAAGACGACAATGCCACAAGAGAGCAGAGTCCAAGTCTAGCTTGGCTCTTTTGTTGCTTACAGTATATATAGAACTTTCATTTGCATAAGAATTAGACAAATCAATTTCAAAAATTTTGTTAAGAAGAGAAGCATGGAGTTCATTTGAAGTTAGTGTTGGAATTACTAAGGAAGGAGAAGTTGTATGCTAAGTTTACTAAGAATGAGGCAGTAAAGAATTAGGAAGTACCTACGACACCATCCGAGATATGATTATTCTTAGGATTGGCAGGTTACCTACCTACGTTTCATTGCAATTTTTTTTAGATTGTTAAACCCCTTACTTCACTGACACAGAAGAATCAGAAGTATGAGTTGGTCAAGGAACAAGAGGAAGCTTTTCAGACGTTGAAGGACAATTTGTGAAATGCACCAAGATTGTCATTGCCTGATGGATCCAAAGAGTTTGTAGTTTACTACGACGAGTCAAATCAAGGATTAGGTTGTGTACTTATGCAAAGAGGCAAGGTAATCGCCTATGCATCACGACAATTGAAGATCCTTGAGAAGAATTATATAACACACGACCTAGAATTAGGAGCAGTAGTGTTTGCCCTTAAGACTTAGAGGCATTACTTGTACGGAACGAAAAGTGTCATCTATACGGATTATAAGAGTCTTCAACACATATTCGATCAGAAGGAGTTAAATATGCGCCAACGAAGATGGATTGAATTGTTTAGTGATTTCGACAGTGAGATTCGTTATCATCTGAGAAAGGCGAATGTAATGGCTGATGCATTAAGTAGAAAGAAGAGAGTGAAACCAAGACGAGTACGCGCAATGTCCATGACTATTAGTCAAGTGTTAAGGACAAGATATTGGCTGCTCCGGGTGAGGCATCCAAGGTAGAGAATGCGACAGCAGAAATGCTGTGTGGCCTGGACCAACTAATGGAAAGGAAAGAAGACGAGAGTTTATACTTTATGGTCCGTATATGGGTTCCGTTAGTAAGAGGTGTGAGAACGATAATTATGGACGAAGCTCAAAAGACTAAGTACTCTTTACATCCTGGAGCGGATAAAATGTACCATGATCTTCGAGATATGTACTGGTGGCCGGGAATGAAGAGGGATATTGCTACTTATGTTAGCAAATGTTTAACTTGTTCAAAGGTGAAGGCTGAGCATCAAAGGCCTTCGGGTTTATTGCAACAACCTGAGATACCCGAATGGAAATAGGATACGATCACTATGGACTTTATCACCAAGTTACCTAAAATGAAGAGTGGGCATGATACGATTTGGGTAATAGTTGACAGGCTGACCAAGTCGGCTTATTTTTTAGCGATGCGAGAGGATTATAGTACTGAGAGATTGGAAAAGTTATACATTCATGAGATAGTCGCACGGCATAGACAGTTTCCCGTGGTCATTATTTTCGGATCGAGATGGACGTTTAATACGTTGCTGGAAAACATGCAAAAGCTTTTAGGGTGCCGCGATTGGACATGAGTACCGCTTATCACCTCAAGACGGAGACAAAGTGAACTAACAATTCATAATTTGGAGGATATGTTACGGGCCGTGTGTTATCGACTTGTCACAATTGGGTGTTCCACCTACCGCTACTGAATTCTTAATATAACAAAAAGTTATCATTCGAACATTCTTTGCTCCGTTCGAGCATTATATGGAAGAGAATTAGTCGCCCGTTATATGGGCGGAAAATTAGTGAAGGTAGTTTATTGATTTGGACCCGAACTAGTACAGGAACGACTGATAAGTTTATGCATGATAAAAGGAAAATCTCAAAGCGGCGAGGAGTCGCAAAAGAGCTATGCTGATAATAGACGTAAGCAGTTGGAGTTCGAGGTTGGAGATCGTGTGTTATTGAAGGTGTCGCATTGGAAAGCCATGATTCATTTTGGAAAGAAAGGTAAGTTAGCACCGAGGTATGTAGGACCGTTCAAGATCCTTGAAAGGATCGGCCATGTAGCTTATCGGTTAAGATTGCTTGAGGAGTTGAGTGGTGTGCATAACACATTCTACGTGTTAAATTTGAAGAAGTGTTTGGCGGATGCTAATCTGCATGTGCCACTGAATGAAATCAAGGTTGACAAGACTCTTCGTTTTGTTGAGACATGTAAGAGAATATGGGCCGGTTGAGATTCGGAGATTGAAGTGTAGTAGATATCACTTTGTGAAATTTTGGGTTTGGAATTCAAAGTAATGGCCCCGAGTTCTCTTGGAGACATTGAAGACCATATGAAGTCTAAGTATCCTCTGTTATTTGTTGATCGTACTGTTGAACCGGCTAGTTAAATCTCGGGATGAGATTTCCTTAAGGATGGGATAATGTGACACACGTGATTTGAGCAGGCTAGTCATACCTTTAGAGATGGCTAAGTGCCTATATGTATTATATGTGTGTGCTATGTGGCTTTATCTGTGTGCATAATTTTTATTCTGAGGTGCGTGTTCATCTCATTTTAGAATGTGTTTGGGTTATTGAGGGTTATTTCCATTTTGTTCACGTGTAGTGACAATGGAAATGAGTGACGTGTTTGCATGCTTTGCTACGTCAATATGTGGATAATTATATGATGGATTAATACGGATAGTGTGTTATATTGGAAGTGAATAAAGAATCGCGAAGTATAGTGTTAGAGATGAACTTTCTAATTATAAGAAGTATTTTTGGGAATAAAAAATTATAAATAGAAGGTTTAGTATTTAGTTTTTCATGCAAAAGGTTTACCAAATTCAAATAGGTTTTTGTTAAATTAAAGTAATGTAAGTAATGATATAATAAATAATTAAATAAAAAAGAGTTAAGTATATTTTTTGCCCTTGTGGTTTGGTGCGTTTTTCACTTTTGGTCCAAAATTAAAAAAAGGTTTGGTTTTGGTCCAAAAGACATAGTTTCGTTCCACTTTTAGTCCAAAAGACATAGTTTCGTTACACTTTTGGTCCAAAAGACATAGTTTCGTTCCACTTTTAGTCCAAAAATTTTAGTCCAAATTTACGATTTTGGACTAAAGTGGAACGACACATGTTTTTGAACCAAAACCCAAACCTTTTTTGAATTTTTGACCAAAAGTGAAAACGCACCAAACCACAAGGACCAAAAATGTACTTTACTCTAAAAAAAATAAAAAATATATATATAATAAAAGGGTGTGCGTCCGGTTTTTAAAGAAAAAGAAAAAAAGTATTTTTTTTTACTAAACTAAATTTGTGTTGGGCTAGGATTTGTATATCTTTATCCCTAAGTATAGAAGCCCTAAACCCAAAATTTAGTCCCATGCCCTTCTCCTCTTGTGTGTGCCGTACGACCTCCTCCCCTAAGAACAAGGAGAACAAAAATTTTGATCAAGAAATCTAGGTGATTGATCGTGTTAATTCAAGTAAGATCGTTAGGTATGTTCTTCATCCTTGTTTATTCTTTCAATTCATGTAATTTCGGGTCTTGCGTCGCCACCACCAGCCGAGATGGCGGGCGAAAAAGCGACCCGAAAATGCGAGACGCTGTACCGCGTCTCGCGTTTTCGGGTCTCGCTTTTTCGCGTGTATAAATTTTTTATTTTTTTTAAAAGTGGGGTCCTCCCAAAACACCAAAAAATGTGGTGTTAACCAAGAAACCATTTTTTGGTGTCATGGGAGTTTTTGGTGTTATGGGAAAAAAATTCATTTTTGGCCATGGCTCAAGCCATGGCACCAAACCATACCTAGCGCTCTAAGCAAACATAGGTAAGATGATACATCACACTCATATATACTGAATAAACACATATACATTTTGTCGATCTGCATGCGTGTGTTATATGAGTGTCCACATTAGTATCGATATGACTGCATATTAATTTGTTTGCGTTTATGGCGAAGCAATTGTTGAATCAGAAGAAGTAGCTCACACAGATGAATCGTGAGGCGAAGGGGGTTGTTGGCACCATCCATGATCGTGGTCATCTCCTATAGACATCTTGTATATACTCTTGATAAGTGCACTTGCGCGGCTATGTTAGCGTTGTACTAGAAAATTTGGTGACGAATGAGGAAAGTTATTTTGATTTATCTTTACAACTTCATTCAATTAATCAATTATGAAAGCAAAATGTATTCATTGTTGTCGAATTCTCATATGTGTTCTCCATAGTTGTCAAATACATATTTTGGTTGTATTTAAGAAATGAAATTGTAATAGGAATAAAGAGATTATCATGTTTATCATTGCTATTCATATACAAGACTAGAATGTGACAACTTTAACACATTCATATAAGAACAATTTTTTTTACTAAGAATTAGTTTATCTTTCTACTAAAAATCTAAAATAGTCTATAAATTTTAGTTGTAAACATTTGGATTATGATGACCTGCAACCCGTATAACATATACTTGAATCATTTCTTTTTTAGCTACATTTAATGTTAACACTTACCACCCATGCAATAAACACATTGTGTCGACCTGCATGTGTGTGTAGAGAGCGTATATAGTTTTTGGTTGGATTTAACAAATATGTAACCAATAGCTACGAGTACGCCACGGAAGCTTAGTTTTAGCATATAGATTAACACATAATAAAAGGAAGAAAACTAACCTTTTGCCTTTGATCCTGAAAACGAGTTAGTGGTTAAATTATCATCTCTACGGTTGCTCACACAATCACGTCAAGTGAACACGCCAAGTAGTCTAGCCTTGACTTCACGAACAAACACCACGTGTTATAATCACCACGATCCAAACGCACCCTTGATTGAGTTAGAACCGAAAACCAAGAAACCCTTAATTAGGATTAGCACCGAAAATCCCTTAAACCGAGTTCGGTTAGGGTTTTAAAACCAAAACCAAAAAACCTTGAATAAGGGTTATGTGTTGCGTAGAGCTAGGAAATTGATATTTTACTAAACATTCTCGATAATGGATATTCTACTAAACATCGCGAAAGTAATATTTTTTAAACGTTCAAATGTAACTAAGGGCATAAGTAGAGATGGTATTCCTTTGTGTAAATATTTACAGGCTATATATACATCCCGCTCATATATACCGAAAAACACAATGGTGTGATCCTGATTTTTTCTATGTGTGTGTAGATGAGCGATATATGAGTTTTGGTTGGGATTTAACAAACTAGGATAACCAATTAGATACGAGTAGCAGCGGAATGGATTAGTTTTAGGCATTTCGATTAACACATTCTAAAGGGAAGAAAGACTATCCTTTTGACTTTGTATCCTGAAACGAGTTAGTGGTTAAATTATCATCTCTACGGTTGCTCACACAACCACGTCAAGTGAACATGCCAAGTTTTCTAGCCTTGACTTCACGAACAAACACCACGTGTTATAATCACCATGATCCAAACGCACCCTTGATTGAGTTAGAACCTAAAACCAAGAAACCCTTAATTAGGGTTAGCACCGAAAATCCCTTAAACCGAATTCGGTTAGGGTTTTAAAACCAAAACCAAAAACTCTTGAATAAGGGTTATGTGTTGCGTCGAGCTAGGAGGAACACTAAACAAACACTACAACAAAAGAAAGACTTCGGATCGACATACTCGACCCAAAAAAACAAAAGCAATCGACCCTAGGGTCTAAGGGTCAACTTAGGTCGACCCAAAAAAACGGCGACCTAAATTTCGACCAAAAATTTTGGGTTGACACATTTCCTTTGAGACTTTTGGGTCGACATATGGGGGCCACACGTGTCAATGGGACTCTTTGACTAAATTTGGGGTCGACAAAGGCATAAAGCGTTGGTGTCGACAATGTCGACCCTAGTTTTTTTATTTAATAAATGTTTTTAAATAAAGAATATATGTAATTTATTTATTTTTAGTGAATAAATAAATTTGGGTCGACATTCTTTTTGAATTTTGGGTCGACAATGTCGACCCAAAGATATATATATAATAAGCAGTTTATTTGCAGCAGTCCTCGTAGACATTCCACTAAGCTAGGGTCGACATTGTCGACCCAAAGTTCGATTTTAGGGTCGACAATGTCGACCCTAACATGAACCTGGAAAAAAAAAATCAGCTGCAGTTTTACCAGATTTTTTCCGGAAAAAAATCTACGTTTCATCAAATCCAGAATTCGCCAAATCCACCATACGATACAATAACAAATCATTAAACGTTACAATACCATAAATCCATGATACGATAAATTACTATTCAAGAAATCCACGATACGATAACAAGTCTAAAAGTTTCACAAGTGTTACAAATTCACGATACAAACATAACAAGTCTAAAAGTAACAAGTCTAACAAATCCATGATACAAACATGACAATACCACAAAACGCCTAATCCGACTCCTCCGACTCATCCTGCACCTCCTCATTATCCCCCTCCTCGTCCTCCGAATAGTCACCACTCGATTGTTGACTGTCCGCCTCCTCATTATCCCCCACGTCATTGTCTTCACCCGCCAACTCCCTATCTCGAATGGGGGGGGAGCCAATTCATCAACGCTCCGCGTATCGTTATTATGGGGATTGATTATGAAGCGGGGAAGTTCGGGTCGACTGTTAGAAGTAGAGGCTAGGTTGGAGTTCATAACGGGATTATAACAATTGTTAAAGGTATTATTGTTGACGGGAGTGAAAGGAAATTGGCCGACATAGGGAGGTTGGAGTGGTAGGAGTGGGGCGGTATATCTAGGTGGGGCGGTCTATCCAGGTGGGTTTGGTATATTGAAGTACGGGCGGATAGGAAGGTTGGAGTGGTTGATTATAAGGGAAGGGAGGGTTAGGGTTGAAGTAAGTGAGCCCGATGCAGGGCTGCGTTGGGGCATAGTTGGGCGTGAAAAGACAGGAGGCATAATATGGACGAGTAGGGTTTGGTGCATAGTTAGAAAAATACTCACCTATGGCTCCATACATCGTCTCACTATTTTGGTACGCCGCGTCAGCCTTCAATGCAGCCAAATAAGCCCGTTGCTGCGCCTCCGCGGTTTGCTTCCTTAACAACTCGGCCTCTTGATCTTTTTGCCTCAATATCCTCCATCTCTCCCGATTATTAACATTTGAAAAACAATGCTGAGGACCGCGCCTGCGGGGGAGTTGAGCACCACCCGGTAACTTCCTGCCCTTTCCTGAACTGTTCTGGCGGTTGGTACTCCGGAACGACTTCATCCAGATATCTTGATCTGTTTGTACGGGTTGACGTCCGGCTCGAACCTGATCTTGCTTATGCTCTTCATATCTCAAACTGTGAAGAAAAAGAAAAAAAAAAGGTTTAAAAAAAAAATAAAATAAGTTATTAAAGAAGGTAACGATGTTAAATTACTTACGTATCTCTTCAGGTTTTTTTTGGGTCTTTAACTCCCCATGTCTCCCGACTCGAGTGCGTCTTCCTCCATGTCTCAATTAGGTCCTCGTATGACCTTTCTGTACTTTCTGTAACATATCGAATACTAAATTAATAACAAGCTATAAATAAACAATATAAACACTTTTAAAATATCACAAAAATTATAAAGAGTCTTACATATTCGTTCCTGCCTTGCGCGAATGATTTCTTCCCTTGATGGGTTAGAATCGTGTTCTTCGCTCGGTTGGCAGCATTCTGAAGACTTCTCGCCACCCGATCGGATGGGAACCCAGTCAACCAAGTTATTCCACTCATCTTCGGTTTGTATCTCCCCACACTTTCTTCGGCGGCAGATGATTCCTTGCCTCCTCGGCCCAACATTTCTTGTAAATGATCAGCCATGATCCTTTGCTTATTTTTGCGCCAAAGGATCCTCAGTTTCAGATTGCAGCCAAGCTTTTACCCTTATGTCCCAACGTTATAGACATTATTGCCTATCAACCACTTTATCCTGATTATTGTACCAGAGGCGGTCGGTCGCAATAGTCTACATATAAACAGATAACATATGCATTAATAATAAACACAAACAATTTAAACATAACACGCATATCCACACGTCGATAACAGTAAGAATAGAAGTAAAATAAACAATTAATACCTCAAGAGTAGGGAAAATATGCGCTTTATACGCCTCTGGAATTTCTTCCCACTCGCAAGCAAGGGGAAGGTACTTGACTGTTTCCCCCATTAGGCTATTCAACATGCTTGAATAATCGCCTGTAGGATGGAACGTACCTAGATCGCCGTAATCAAAGCCGATCGTCAAAGTCGTTGGCCTTTTGGTCCTAAACGCCCTCCTTAAGGACGATTCCCAGTCTTGATACGTGGTTGGAACTACAAAGATCAAGTTATTGAGTCATGACAAATTCATATGTAAAGATATTAAAAATAATCAGTGTTATTTAAATAATACATAAACACCAATTTCTTACTTTTGCCACGGGGCCGGTACGGGCGGGTTGGGGCCGTCTGGGTGGAGTTCACCGGCATCCCCACCGTTTTTTGTGATCTAGGGATATACGGCACGCCATCTGTTAAAATAACAAGTACTTGAACACACAGATTTCGTTTGGACCAGATTAATGCTATTACACAATTCCATATAAAATTACACATTTTAACATATAAAAACAATTCACTCAAATGAAAAAAATACCACATGTTAAAAACATATAAAAACAATCCATCAATGCAAAATTACACATTTAAATCATATAAAAATATTTTCATTCTCAGAAAATTACACATTTAAGCATATTAATAACTGTTTCATTCAAACTACATTCTTAAGATCGATTGTCATCGTTCTAGAATTCATCGCAATGATAACTTCTTCAACATTGTACTAGGTTCACTTTCTTCTTCAACAGACACTACAACATCATCTCTCTCAAGGAACATGTGCATAGAACATCCATCTTCTGCATTGCCTTCATTAGCATTAGCATTGTCATCATTATAATGGGGAGGCGTCAATTCTTGTCGATTAGAATTTATACTCAAATCCGTATGCCTCAAAAATTAGTCAATTCAACAGACAGTTGTAACATTTGATGAACTGCTACCATGTATACATTCTTGATCGGACTCTTGCCACGTCTCGAGATAACATGTTCGACGACCTTTCCAACCAGGTGGTTGTCTAGCAAGGGTCTTATCGGTAGAATACTTGTGTTACTTGTGTCGCAAGAAGTATTGTTGTTATTTTTGTGTTGAAATTCCTATCAGTCTCAAATATGTTGTTGTCATGTTCAATGTAAAGAAGCCTGTTGCGTGTCGTAGCTCTTAGGTTAATGGGTGTAAACATTTACTCGAAACAAGACAACCTTACGTTGCCGATATATGTGAGCTCCAGAATTTATTCGAGTTGACCATAATACATTCTCGCCATCAAGCCTAGTGTTGAAACTCCGTGCATTGAGTTGGTATGAAGGATATCGCATTATGTACACAAACTCCACACGTTAACTATGCAAGCGAGGTATGTCATGTACTAATAGGTCACATGCCAAAGAGAATAACTCTTCACTACAGCCGTCGTTTACCCCCTTTTTTTTTCACGAATCTACGAAATGAGATGCAAACAGAATTTAGATGAAGCAAAATAACTCCAAGGTAATATATTCAATGTATTTACCTTGTGATTAAAACCACGCGGGAAAATTCGTTTCACGTTATCAGGCGATTTCTGCAAAAAGGTCATGATTATTAGGATAAGTCATCGAGAAAAGAAGATTTTTTCAAATAAAAAAAGAAGAGAAACATAACTCTCTGTAAGCCAGGATGTCTGCGTCGACTTCAGGGATGTTTTAAGTACAAACCATACAACTGATCTGCCTTACATGTAGTCAGCGAGTTGCTTTCTTTCTGGCGTCAGTTTGCTTCGTGACCGGAACACCTGGAAATTTATGTGGTTCTTCTTCAGGAAAACGTCGTCATTTCTGCCCAAGACGGATTAAATCTCGTCGTGACATTCATCCTTAAGATAACGCGACAAAAAGTTATGCTTTCTTTACAAACATAACCCTCCGCATAGAAAAACTTCAGGTTTTGCTTTATTTCGGACATAATTCTTTAGCTTTTCTTGCATCCTTTCAAATGGAAAACATCACCTGTTAGCGAATTGGGCCACCTCGAATAGCCTCATCGGGGTAATGTATTAGCCCGTGAATCTTATGTCAAAATAAAAGCAGGGAGGAATAATCTGGTCTAATCCAATCAAGATTACTGATCGATTGTTTTTTAGCTTTGATATGTCCTGGCTGCATCAAAGTTCGAGCAAAAGCTGCTTAATGAATAAGCAAAAACTTCCGATCTATAGGAGCTGCCAATGCTTTTTGGCAAAGTATTGTTGTACGTCCATACGGAAGTAAACCGAATGCATCATTATATGACAGTATGAGATTTCATGGCCGTTTTATTGTTTATCATCAGCTTCACTTTTTGCTTGAAGTTGGATCCAAACCCATCAGGTAGTCTAACTCCTTTGATGAATTTACAAAAACGTTTTCTGCCTTCTGTGGTGAAAGAGTATTTTGGATGAGGCTTCTCCAACTTCCCGTTTGGTTTTTTAACTAACCACAACTCCTTTCGAACTTTCAAAGTTTTCCAAGTCTTGCATTTGCCTTTACGTGTCTTTGGTTTTGTCGTTTCTGTAACAAGGTTTCAGTAGTAAGCCTCAAGCGCGTTCTTTTCGATGTGCATGAACATCGAGTTGTGTTTAGTTTTAGAAAGGGCCAATACTCAAGATCCCAAAAGATAGAATGCTTACTCCAATTCAATTCAATTTCTCGATTAGGTTTAGGGTTCTTTTTAGCAATATCTGGATGTTTCCCCGGGCGACGTTTTAAGACTTTACTAATTTGTAACTGGATCTCCAATTCGGAAAACTTTCTAGGTTTAGGTGTCGGTTCTTTTGAACCATAGTATTCCTTAAATTTACTCCTTTGTGGATGTCGTGTCCTTAAAAATCTTCTATGACAACATAAGTGATTTTGTTCTTGACAGCCATTCGTTGGAGTGTCCACGTTACAAGTGGGGCTGCGTAGTAGCCTTGCCCAGCTCCACCCACCAGGGACAACTACTTCGATGCTGGGGGAAATCATTGATGGTCCATAAGAGCGTCGCTTTCATTTGGAAATGAGTACCCATAGCGCGTCTTCGTCCAAACTCCTTTCATAATTCTTGAAGTTCTTTAATCAAAGGCTGCAAGTAAACATCAATGTCCTTTGCAGGTGATTTAGGGGCCTGGGAATTAACTATCGTCACATTACGGTAAGTTTCTTTCATACACATCCACGGTGGGCTTTCACCTGGTGTGTTTGTATGGATGTCAATATGACCGGCCACATGCTGTAAGTTTGACTCATCATGCCAAAAGGATTAAAACCATCAGCAGCCAACCCTAATCGAACGTTTCTAGCGTCACCAGAGAACTCAGGTTTCATCATGTCAAAATATTTCCATGCGGCTACGTCACACGGGTGATTCATCATACCCTTTTTCCATAGGTCTGTCCAGTAGATGCCAGTACACTTTCCAGTAGCATGCCAAATCATATCCTTTGCAGTGTGACTAGACTTGTACAAACGTTGTAGTCTAGGAATGATCGGAAAGTAGCGCAACACCTTCTTAGGAACTTTCTTCCCCGGCGTGTTACTGTCTTTCCATCTACTCGTATTACACACCGGACAGAAATCCAAATCTTTGTTATTGTCTCCCCGAAATAAGCAGCAATCGTGTTCACAAGCATGTATCGACTCGTACCCTAACCCGATCGTTTTAAATGTCTTCTTTATTGCATAGTATGACGGTGGGAGCTTGAATCCTTTACTGATGGGAAATACATTTTGGAAAAACTCTAACATTTCATTGAATATAGAATCAGTCAATCTACCTTTAGCCTTAAAATAGGTAAACTTTGCCATAAAGTCTAATCGAGTCACATAGTCACAACCGGGGTACAGCTCCTCGTTGGCACTGGCATATAACTCTTCAAACTCGTTACGTGTAGCTTGAGTCGGTTCGTTACTTGTCTCACCAATATCTCCTTGAGTTGGTTCATTGTGTTCATTATTCGGAGGAATATAGCTAAGATCATTAAGTAACGCTGTCATGTCACTCATCAGAGGTTGTCTTGTGTTATCTATTACTGGCGGTGGCGTAGGTGGAGCCGGTTCACCGTGTTCCACCCATATTTTATAACGTGGGTCCCACCCTTGTCTCATAATGTGGTCTGAAAGGTGTTTGATGTGTACCCATAATATATTTCGACAAGACTTGCATGGACATTTTATTTTCCCGGCACTATTCACTAACGGCTTGCAATGATCGACGAATTTTTGAAGACCGATAAAAAATAATGGTTCATGACGCTGTAAAAGTGTCCAAGTCTTATCATCGAATATCATAACTGCGTTTTAACGATACATTTAGTTATTATATGCAACTTAATTAAACACATTCAAACGAGGAATACGAGATGTTTTGTTCACCTAGTGCAACTATGGAAGGCAATCCTAACCCACTCTTTGAATGATTCGTCTCATATATGAATGCGTATAACCGATTTACTATTTGAGAAAATTTCGGTAGCATTTCCCCTCAACTCCCTAAATATGTGTTTAAATACATATTCGTAGGAGTAAAGGAGAAACACTGTCGAAATCATCTTAAATAGTAAACCAATTATACGCATTCATATCCTAAATGAGACAAAACATTCAAAAAGCAGTCCCAAACAGGGGACTTTCCGAAATTAATTTCTAATAAATTAATTTCGGACGGGTTTTCTATAGGTTGATTAACTTCGGACGGGGATTTTCCGAAATTAATCACTAAAATCCTAAAAAATTCCTAAACACATATCAATCACTTTTCAACATATAATCATATAAGGGGGTGTTTGTTTCGGCTTATACGTGGGCTTATGAGCTAATATGATTTCGGCTTATATATCATATGCACCAATTTTCCGAAATCAAAAAAGCCAGAAAATTGGGGCTTATGAAAATATAAGCCGAAATCAAATATGCTCATAAGCTCACATTTAAGCCGAAACAAACACCCCTTAAGCATATAAGCCGAAACAAACATCATATTTAAGCCGAAACAACACCGGTTCGTTCACATTTAAGCCGAAACAAACATCATATAAGCCGAAACAAACACCCCCTTATATGATTATATCAAATACAAAACATTCTTAAAACAATACCAAATTCATATCAAGTTATATCAAATACAAAAACAAATACCAAACGACATGCCACCGAGGATACCAAAAGGAAAAAAAACAAAAAAAATACCTTTCGTCGGCTGTGGACTTGGCTGTGGTCGGCTGTGGACCCGGCTGTGGTCGGCTGCGGTCGGCTGTGGACCCGGCTGTGGTCGGCTGCGGTCGGCTGTGGACCCGGCTGTGGTCGGCTACGGTCGGCTGTGGTCGGCTACGGTCGGCTGTGGTCGGCTGCCACAATCAAACAACAACAATAAACTTTCATTAGCACTATCAAAAAATAACAAAAACAATAACAAAAACAAATTAAAACATTAACCAAAAAAATTTAATTAAAAAAATGAAAATAAAAAAACATATTCAACCTTTTTAATCAAAAAACGAATTATAAAAACTAGTAAAGAATTATTGTTTAGAGGGTTTAGAAAAGAATTATGATTTAGAAAAAGAAAAAAGATGAGGATTTGTGCTCGTGTGACGGAGTAATGGTGGTGGGATATGTAGTGGTGGTGGTTATATCCCGGTGGTGATGGTGGTTCGCCTGAAAAATCGCCAAAGGAGTGGTGGTGGTGGTGTTTTTTTTTATCTAAGTTTTCTGTTAAGTCTACCATAGAGGTAGATGTGATAACATTTTTGGGTCGACAATGTCGACCCTAACTTTGGGTCGACAAATACTCTAAGTTTTGGGTCGACAATGTCGACCCTAACTTTTTTTCATTAAAATAATAAAGTGGCGGGTGGTTCAAAATTTGGTGAAAATTTTGGGGAATTTGGGGGCAATTTTAGGGTCGACATTAGTTCGAAATTTTGGGTCGACAATGTCGACCCTAAGTTTTTATATGTAAATTAATATTAAAAATGTATATTAATAACTTTTTTAATTATTATATAAAATGATTTTTTATAAAATATATAATAACTTTTTTATAAAATATATAACTTTTTATAAAAAATATAAATTGGTTCGTTTC
>BQNB010118132.1:2282-21047 GCA_026074375.1 Tanacetum coccineum | reverse complement strand
CCCAACTTGCTATGTTGCCTAATTTATCATGAACCGTCAATTGCTTGACCAATTAGACTGGTTAAGCGAGCGCGAATGTTATGGATAGATCTATCGGGATTGACATCCCTGTTTGTCTTGGACTGACATTAGTCAAGCAAACACAGTTTCATTTGAGTCAAATTACAGGTGTCCCGGGTTAGACACCTGCAAGGGCAATCATCCATTGTTGGTATATGTTAACGCTTCGGTGTCATGAGCTTAGACAATAGTAATGCAATTTATATGACTTTGTATCTGTTATATTGTCATATGTGGATGAAATCTTGTGATTCATAAACACTACATCTTTCTGCTTAAACAAACCTATGAACTCACCAACTTTATGTTGACACTTTAGCAATGTTTTCTCAGGTATTAAGAACGAAGATGCTATATGAAGTCTCATGCATTGCAGTCATTTCCCGTTATCTGAAGATCACTTGTACTATTTTAAAAAAACGATGTCGTATTGTCTATTTTTATGCTTCCGCTGAATGTTTAAACAATTCATTATTTCCTAATTCAAGTGATCAATTTTCTTAAAATGTCTCATATAGAAGTCGTTCTGTATTGCTTAGAAGTATGATAATCATGAAGTCACACGCCCTCGGTTGCCATTATACTCTGATATTTTGGGGGTGTGGGTATTGATGCCTAGACCTTTCTACTAACAAAATTATCCTTTCTCACCATGTAACCTTTGATGAACTTCAATTTCCATATGCCTCCATCTCATCCCATAATCCACCATCTTATACCTTTTTAGACCCTCAACCTTCACTTATTACTCGTTATGCTATATTTAACCTGAACCCAAACACATAAACAAAAACACAAGACACCCCTTCAGCCCAACATGAACCAAATTCTCCTATTTTAGACTAACACGAACCCGCATCGCCAACACCCTTTTCAGCCCAATCCACTTCAAGTCCCATTATGGGTCACACGACCTAATCTGGACAAACCACGTTTCCGCACCAACTCACTACTCATTCGACCCAATATACTTCTGGCCCAATACTGCGCAACAACCTACTCGAACTCATCCTATGGTCACACGTGCTCAAGTTGGCACTGTTAATCCTAATCCTTGTTTTCATGGTCATACCTCTCACATTTTTCCTCTCTCAAAGTCTCCTGCTATCGCTTTGTCTGATTCTAATTGGCGAGATATGGTTCAGTCAATTAGGTTTGTTTCGGCACAAATATCATGCCGATGGTTCTTTGAGCAGGTATAAGGCTCGTCTCGTTGCTAATGGACGTAGCCAGAAGTATGGTGTTGATTGCGATGATACATTTAGCCCGGTTGTTAAGCCGACCACTATTCGTACTGTTCTCAGTCTTGCATTATCTCAGAATTGACCCATTCATCAGCTTGATGTTAAGAATGCATTTCTTAATGGGGATCTTTCTGAGACTGTTTATATGTACCAGCCACCCGGGTTTGTGGATCCTAGATTTCCACGTCATGTTTGTCGATTACAGCGGTCTTTATATGGTTTA
Organism: Tanacetum coccineum; assembly: GCA_026074375.1. Taxonomy (NCBI): domain Eukaryota; kingdom Viridiplantae; phylum Streptophyta; class Magnoliopsida; order Asterales; family Asteraceae; genus Tanacetum; species Tanacetum coccineum. Next base: position 19,520 of record BQNB010118132.1, on the reverse strand, counting down.
TAACAGGCACCTCGTGCTTGGTTTCAATAGTTTGCTGGATATGCACTACGCGTTGGGTTTTCTTCGAGTCGATGTGACTCGTCATTATTTATATATTAGCATGGTTCTGAGGTTGCATATTTATTGATATACGTTGATTATATTGTTCTGACAGCTTCATCTACATATTTACATCAGCGTATTATCTCTTCTCTGCATAAAGAGTTTGACATGACTGATTTGGGGGCTCTTAATTATTTTTTGGGTATTTCAGTTACCCATGACTCTACAGGCATGTTTCTTTCTCAAAAGAAGTATGCAATGGAGCTTCTGGATCGAGCAATGTGGCTTCTTGCAACCCTACTCGGACTTCGGTTGATACAGAATCCAAGCTTGGTGCTGACGGGGATCTTGTATCTGATCCTACATTATATCACAGTCTTGTAGGTGGTTTACAATATCTGACATTTACCCGTCCTGATATTTCTTATGCAGTACAACAGGTTTGTCTCTATATGCATGATCCCCGAGAGCCTCATTTTTCGGCTCTTAAGCGTATTCTCCGATATGTTCGTAGCACGTTGGACTTTGGGCTTCAACTATATGCATCATCCACTAGCTCTCTTGTGGCTTATTCTGATGCAGATTAGGCGGGTTGCCCTGCTACTAGGCGTTTCTACTTCAGGTTATTGTGTCTTCTTCGGGGATAATCTACTCTCATGGTCATGCAAGCGGCAACACACTCTCTCTAGATCAAGTGCCGAGGCTGAGTATCGAGGTGTCGCTAATGTAGTGGCGGAAACAACATGGCTTCGTAATCTTCTTCGTGAACTTCATATGCCACTATTATCTGCTACTATTGTTTATTGTGACAACGTTAGTGCTATTTATTTGACTGCCAATCCTGTTCAACATCAGCGGACCAAACACATTGAGATTGACATACATTTTGTTCGTGATATGGTTGCTCGTGGTCATGTTCGTGTTCTTCAGGTGCCATCCCGTTACCAATATGTTGATATATTCACAAAGGGGTTGCCGTCTGCTTTATTTGAAGAATTTCGTTCCAGTTTGAGCGTTCGATCATCTCCCGCTCCAACTGCGGAGGAGTGTTAGACATTAGTTTATTAGTGACTACGGGCTTTGTTAAGTTGGTTAGGCCTAGCCCACCAATATTTCTTCTAGAATAATCTAAAAGATATTATATATTGTAATGGTTAGTGATTGAAGAGGACAAGCCAATTATATTTCCAATAGACTGTAGCTATTATTGTAGGTGTCGTTACATATCATGTGGACGACCCAAAGTCTCCAAGTTATTCGCTAGAATTAAACGATGATAATGAGATACCAATGATGACCGAGGAATATGGAATCAAGTTTTATGTTAAATCATCAAATAAGTTTGATGATAAGTATCCCCTTGAAACTCTTGCACGAGCCGATATAGAGAATACCATCATTAGTGATTATATACATAGTATACGGTACGGGATTATTGTGATTATGAGCTCAAGTGGTTTATACGACGACCAGATTTTCCAACTCCAACTCCATTTTGTAGCAAGCTTCAACGCATAAATGAAGAGCTTAGAATACATTAAAGGCCATTAGCTTTTGAAGTTTTTTTTGTTTCTCTTCATTTTATTTTTCTTCCTTAACTTATACTCGAAAACACAATGTTAGTGTTGGTTTATAAGTTTTAATATATATATATATATAATAATTATAATTATATATATATATTTATATTTATTATACTATATATATTTATAATAATAACTATATATATTATATATTTATTTTGATAAGGATTTACATAGTGATGGAAGACAAGCGGGCAATAAGCTGCGCCGCTAGCCCTTTTTGGATTGCAAAGCGAATACGTTTAAAAACCACATCCGTAGATTAAGGGTGTGTCATTAACATTGATCTAATAACCGCTGAACTCGGTCTGAGTAGGCTTTTCTAACCGCTTACTCCGGGAGTCTAAGGAAAACCACGCTATCAAACGCAAAAGTAATAACACAGTGTTGGATTCAATGCATGCTTTATTGTTGTTTAGTACACCTTTGCATGAGGCAGCTTTCAAACAGTCGGCCTGACCCGCTATAAAACCCCTGCTACTAACTCTACGAGAGGAGAAAACCCCTGGTTAAATCCACGCACGATCGTTTCCGCCAACCCATCCATAAAACCAAACACGTCAGCTGGGCTTAAGTGTAGATCTTCATCGACGGGTCAGCTAAAAGTTACAGGTGCTTCTTTTTGGCGGAGATCCTAACACGCTACATATGTCAAAAGGACGCCCTAACATATATGTCCGGTATTTGATCATGTCGGTATTTGAATCCCGAGAGCTCTTTACAATGAACCGCATGTTCCCCAAAGGAATCCAAACATGCCTTGCGACAAACAGGGCATATCGCATCAACCGAAAATAATGGAATCATGAGACGATACTTAAGGATAGTGCGATATTCCACCGATGACATATGTTGACCAAGCCGTTTATAGGGATAACTAGTAGAAAATCCTGAGCATGTGATGCGCACAGACACTCAAAAATTGCTTTCTGTCTCAAAGTCATGTTAAAGTGAACTTCCATATCCTTTACCATTACGCTAAAAAGGACATTCGCCATTGTTTGTTGAGCTTTAGAGGGGACGGTGTCCTTATTAGTGAAACCGCAAAAATCAAAGCTTGGAATCGTATCACAAAGACAAGCCAAAGCAGAAACATAATCATCATCCATACCACATATGCCACTATTACGTAAGATGTGGTCTTGTAGCACCCAAAATTGGGCCCTTGAGGCTACAAAAGCATGAGAGGAAACCAATTTTGCAGAGTACAAAAGCATAGTGTTGGTTAATTAGTTAGTTGGTTATTTAGAACCCCGTTGTTTTTAAATAATTTTTTGTTTATCTCAAGCATCTTAAATTTCATTATTGATGTTTGACAATCCATTGGTTTAACCGTTTAATTACGTAAGGTTATATTCCACTTCCCTCTTAACTTGTTGGGGCGAAATTGGTTATTGTTATAGTGAAAACTGAATTTCATTATCAACAAAAATTACTCATGACTTACGAATTTACGATGACGCATCCTCCTCTATTACAACAATGGTTTTGTAAAAAGGGACTATGAAAATAATCGTGTGACTCTCATTGTGCTTGATGTATTTCTTTTAGGATTTGTGAAACTAGGGTAAAAGGGAGTTGTAAGTAAATAAGTCACATATGGATAAATAAGTATGTGAAAACGTAGAGGGGGCAAATACGTTCTCTTCTAAAAGCTTAATTTACTCGTATCAAATAGAAGTGTTATGCAATATGATAAGTGCAAATAATAATTTTATAACAATAATGATAATAGGGAGCATGAAAGAAAACATATCAACAAAATGCAAATATAAACGCAAAGCAATAAGTACAAAATAGATTAAACCAGAAACGATGATTTATAGTGCTTCGACACGAAACTCCTCTTCGGCCTACTCCATTTCCCAACTTTCCTACTCGAGAGTTCCTTCTCTAATTCAACAAGCTCCATTCTTGACGGAGAAAATCTTACAACGTCGTTTACAAATTTTACCGATACTAAGACAGATATCGAGTTCGTCTTCGGGTACAACGAAACCCCTTGTGTTTTATGAATCAAACACAACAAACCTATTACCCCTGTGTTTTAATCCCAAACACAAAAAACTTATATCCCTTGTGTTTTAAGGCCTAAACACCTAACGTATGTAACCTCTAGTTTGGAATATAGTTGATGATACAAGATGACGTATGGTGGTGATACAAGGAGTTTTATGATGGCGATACAAGATTTGGTTGTTTAATGGATATGTATGAGTGCATGACCAATCTAAACATCAAGAACTCTAAGATTTATATGGTTGATCTCCCCTTGATAAGAAGCTTTTAATGGATGTTGATGACAAGTGCTCTAATCTTGTTGTGGTGAATCTTCATATGCTGGTGTGATTTTGGAGGATGAAGATGACAAGAACTCTAAGCTTGTTTTGATGGATTTGCATGTGATAATATGCTTTCCACAAATGAGAGCTCGAAGCATTATGATTAAGGGTTAAAGAGGGGTTTGAATACTTGAGAATGTGTTAAGTTACATTGCAAAAGCTTGGTTTAAAATGCGGACTAAATAATTGATTAAATAGGCAAGAAAAGTTAGCTACAACACAACATTGATCTATGGATCCATGCATAAATCCATCCCCTGTTTTGGATCCATTGGTCACCAGTTTAAAGAATATAGTTGTTTTAAGTTGTCTTTTAACTTTTTTTTCATTGTTTCCAATCAAGTAGCTTAAAAGAGAGTTAGAGGAAAGCATGTTTGATCTCTTCCTAAAGTGTTAAGCACTCAACGGCTAAAAATGGGTTATGAAAGTTTTAACGTAAGAACACTTTTTGTTGGGCCAATTCAGTTCCATTAGCCTCTAACTAGATTTGAACATAAATAACCTAAGTATAAAGAATTTATTGAATAACAAATTTAGCCCCCAACTCCTTCACGTCTTAAGTTTTCACTTCAGCGTTGATGTAGTTCATCTTATGAAGCACAAAGATCCAAAAAGAAGAAGTTCAGTTGAGTGAGGATGGCAATGCCTCGCTGAACGATGTCGATCTTTTCTTCACAAAGAAGCTGAGCATAATATTCTTAGCTTCTAAAAGATTATAACGCGGGAAAACTCTACTTTATGCAAAAGGGAAAAATAAGATCTTTGGAATGATTACCTTCCAAAGTTGGTAAGCAATGTCAACAACTATTCCCTAAAAAAGACTTTATTGCAAGTATGACAACATTTAATGAAGACCAAAACACATATTAGTATGAACTTGGCAAAGTGGATTATCTAATACCTTGAACTTTTAAGGGTGCAGAATGGTACTCTGAATTTGACAAAATGGATTTTTTACTACCCTATACTAATAAACTCAACAATTAATTATTTTTTTTTCTTTTTAAAAATTATTTAAAATCATTTTAGTAGAGTATTTTATAATTAATAATTTATAGTAAAACTTTTAGCTAGGAAAATATATTTTTTCCCAAAAATTTAATTATTTTTTATCTTGTAAAAATTAATATAGTATTTTTGTTGGTTATTTAGAATAAAAAGAATAAATATGTAACATTGATTTTTAAATTATTTTTAGCGCGCTAGTTTTAATATATTTTCGTATTATATTATTAAATGTTTGTTTCAAATAATTTTTAGATCAACTTATAACTAACTATATAGGAGTTTTGTAATTTTCAATTTAAATATGCATATAAATAACTAAATAGTCAAAATGTTATTGTTTCAAAATTATTTGAAATGAACACTTCAGTATATAATACGAAAATTTATGTATGGGACAATACTTTATAGAAAGTGAATCACCGCACGACTTTTGATACATAGATATTTGTATTATATACTTAAGTATTCGTTTTAAATAATTTTAAGACAATAATAATTTTGACTATTTATTTCTTCATATTGCATATATAAATTGAAAATTACAAAACTCCTATATAGTTAGTTATAAGTTGATTTAAAAATTATTTGAAACAAACATTTAATAATATAATACGCAGGTATATTAAAAATAGCGCGTTAGAAATATTTTAAAAATCAATGCTACATATACATTCTTTTTATTTTAAATAATCAATTAAAATACTATATTAATTTTTAAAATATAAAAAATAATTAAATCTTAGGAAAAAAATATATTTGCCCAGCTAAAAGTTATACTATAAAATATTTATTACAAAATATTATACTAAAATGATTTTTAGGTAAAAAAAAATAATTAATTGTTGAGTTTATTAGTATAGGGTAGTAGAAATTCTATTTTGTTAAGTTTATAGTATCATTCTGCAACCTTAAAAGTTCAGGGTACTAAATAATCCATTTTGTCACCCACCTATTACATGCTCAATGCGTGTAAAGTAGGAACCTCTTGTAACCCTAATTTTATGGTATCTAAGAGAATGTTTTTAAAGAAGTAAATGCACCTCTTGCAATTAATGTCATATACATTAAAGAGCATTTACTCCTCAAAAAAAACTTGGCCCCTGAACATTCAGCGAGTTAGAAAAGTTCTTACTTAAAACATAAACTACAGTTTTGTGTTTAAGTCATTAGAGGAGATTACCACATTATTGTCATTCAACTAGGAGTGTTACTCGCAAACATTCCTTGTCTAGATTTCGGTATTAGTTTCTAATAAGAATTCATAGACGTTGAAAATACCTATAATGTTTATTAAGTTTTAACTGTTTAAGTATTACTTCGTATTGCTATAAAACAAAATAACATATACTAGTTGCAATGAAAAGTGTTTTAGCTTAAGCACAATAAATTATAATCACTTTATAAGCGAACAACACTTTTGAATGATTTCTTCTTCCGATTTAGTTTATTATAATTATGGTTAATCCATGTTTCAATGAAAGATGGAATTTCAATCCATTTCAAAATTGAAGGATTCTTGTTAGTTGTCAAATTCAATTATGTTAGTGCAAATATTATGATATTTAATCTATACGATCTCTTCATGTTTTGGTGATGACAAACATGTAACTAGTAATACGTAACGTAAAGTGCGTAAGTTACTCGTAATCACAAATTATCAATGCATACTTGCATCCACATCTCTCGACGTCTCAAGTCTACATCAACACCGACATTTGTTTGCATCCGACGTAAATCACGTAAGTCTACATCAACACTGATATTTATTTGCACCCACGTAAATCACGTAAGGTATGTTCAAACAACATTAAACTTGTAAGGTGATCAAAGAAATAAGTTTTTGTCTTAAACTTTATATTTTTATAAATATAACAAAATTGTTTCTCAAAAATTATTTAGACAAATTATTTTTGAATTATAAAGAAATGTTTATTTGGTAATTATCAATGTTGCAAAAATCGGCCTAGGCGGCCTTGTAATCGCCGATTAATCGCTACTCGGCCATACACCTTGGAAAATAAGTCAAATTGGGTGAAAAATCTGTCTGGTCAAAAATTGGTAAAAAATCGGTCAAATCGGTCAAATCGGACAAAAATCGGTCAAATCGGCCTAATCGGTCAACAAAAGTCAAACATTTTTTACAATGTGACTTTGAATTGTTAACTGTTAACTTTTATTATCTATGTCTATGTTTTAAACAATGTAACTTTGAACTCATTTGATTTTAGTGTATTTAAAGTGTTGTATCCATCTCATACAAGTAACTTTGAAATTTATATATAAAATTTGCAAAACCGATTAATTGCGCCTAGACCGATTACAGGCTACAGGGTGGTCGACCGCCCGGCTAGCGACTCGCGATTTTTGCAACATAGGTAATTATTTTGAATTTCAAAATCTAGTCATTTCCCCCTAAAACAAGTGTCACTTTCACCAGATTTCACCTTCACCACAAAAAGACAAAAACATGACGTCTTTCGGGGCGGTCCCTTAAATAGGTCGGCGGCCCCCATAAATACCGGCGGCCCCCTAATATATCTGGGACCGCCGTTTCCTGACAGGCTATTTTTCAGCTCCTATAAATAGTGGGTCACCTCCAACTATTTTCACAACCCTTTTGCACGATTTTCTTTCAGTTCTTTCTCTCTCTAGATCTCACTAAATCTCTCTAAATCTTTGATCATTCGACTTGGTTAATCTTGTCTAAATGTGATCAAATCTTCTATCCTTTCCTCCTTTCCTCAAGTGCAAGAGAATAACTTTCGTCATCGCCAAGATACGAAGTTATATAGTCTAGTTAGTTCATTTGTAACATTTGTTACATATAGATCTAGTCCATATCTTTCATTTTTGTGTAGTTGTGTAGATCTGGATAGTGTATAAATCTGAAAGTGTTGATGTTGTGTTAAAACACAAGGTTTGTTATGTTGGGCCATAAAACATAACGGGTTTGGTTGTACCCGAAGAAGAACTCGACATCTAGCTTAGTGTCGGAAAATAATGTAAGCGACGTGGTTTATGTGTTTAGGCCATAAAACACATGGTTTGTTATGTTGGGCCATAAAACATAACGGGTTTGGTTGTACCCGAAGAAGGACTCGACATCTAGCTTAGTGTCGAAAAATAATGTAAGCATTGGTATAAGGTTTTCTCCGCCGAAAGGGAGCTTGTTGATTAGTTAAGAAACTCTCGAGTTGGATACTCGAGGAGTGGAGTAGGGCGAAGAGGAGCTTTGTGACCGAACCACTATAAATCATCATGTCCGGTTTGCATTTTCTTTTACCTTTCGCTTTACTTATTTCTTTACATTTATTGCTTTACTTTAATACTTGCATTGTGATCATGATTGCGTTGATTGTTGTGTATATCATTTTACTTATGATTGTGTAGTTCTTTGTAGTGAATATTATGAGTGTGGTTGTATTGTTAGATTATGTATTAGTAATTGTAGATCTATAATCAACACCTCTCATATTGTGTCAAACTTGATTGGTGATTTGATACAAAAGATTTAAAGTTTTTAAATGAAAACGTATTTACCCTCCCCCCCTCTACAGTTTCCACAATTGGTATCCAGAGCCACGTCGCTCTAGTTTTCAAAACAAATGGTTTTTAAAATAGATTACGATCTATGTATCAAATTACCTATGAAGGGGGATTAAATATGAAAAGTGTTTTGTTACTTAATCCATAATAATTTTGTTGTTAGATATACTTCGTATAATAGCTTAAAGGAAAATCTTATAAAAAGAGTTTGAAATTGTCTATATATTGTATTTAGTTGTAAGAGTAGAAATGGCGTCCAAAACACGTTTTATGTGCTGAAACAACTTCTTAAAGTCTTACGCTTTACAGTTAAGTCACCAAATGATTTTGTACACAAAACGTATTTTTGGGTCACTGGTGGTGGTCCCATAAATGTTAGGGCGGCCCCCATATATAGCTGGGAGCCGTCACCTTTATAGGGGTCGTCTGTCTGTTTCAGCAGAATTTGGCAAACTTCGAAAAATCATATAAAATCAACCGTAAGTCCGTAGAAGTCGTGCCACCTGCCATTTTAAAGACAATTGAGTCTACTTTCATTTAAAAATACTTCCAAGTCTTCATTCTAAACTTAAATAAGTCAAAAATGCAAAATACTACATAGTGGTCAAAACTTTGAGTTTCGTTTTAACGTAAAACTTGTATTTTACATTTTTCTTTGAGTCGGGCATTTCTAATTAATGTAAATTTGAAAAATAGTGTATTTATCCTTTCAAAATATTGATCTTAATTAATTTTTGAAATGGAGAGGAACTATTTTATTTTCAAATCAAATCAAGCTAAGTATACATCGTTATATCTAATACAAAAAACAACGACGAATATCCTTATGTGTATGATAGATGATTATGTGTGTCTACTTTTGTTTCAACTTGGTTAATAGATATTAATAAGTAATCATTACTATTTGCAATTGAGCTAATTATATATCTAAACACATGTGCCGTGTATGCAATTTGTATGTTAGTAGTTTTTCGGATTATGCCTAATAGGAATTATGCTAGATGTCTTGCGTTAAGTTGCAAAATTATTTGTGCATTGCATATAGGCATAGATCACTATATCTACAAGTGCTACATAAACATCTTGTAGATCATTTTGAGTGTAGTAACCCATTTAGGAATGAGAGTTCAATAGTTTGTCCAGTGTGTAGAAAAATAATGTCCTAAGATAATATATTAAAACCCGTCACTAAATTATTTTCAACACATCAACTCTCTTCCAACAAGATGTCTAAATCTTTTCATCATCTTGCGGTGTTTGACTTTGGGTTGGTTAAACAAAATAAAAGATTGTATTAATACATTAGTAATTAAGTAAAACAAAATGTATTTTTAAACTTTGCTTGTGCTTGCATTGTTCTAACACACACATAATTATATTCTTGTTATTAACATATAGTATTTTACAAAATATGTGTGTTGTATAGAAATGGTTAGGAAAATCATTCATATACTAATAAAATGTCAAAAACTATGCATACTATGCATAACAACAAATAGTTTTTCGTACACGCAAAATATATGACAATCTTGAAGTAAGAAATTAACTTGTCATTATTCATCAACCTCACACTTACAACTAGTCTTAGGATTAAGATTAACAGAACACACTGTGAAAAATCTAATTGTATGGGTCTCTTAAAAAGAGTGTTCGCGAGGGTCAAGAAAGATTTCGAATATATATCGATTCATTATTCAAATTATGATTGATATTATTATCGAATCTAATTGACAAGTTTTTGAGTATGGACAAGAAATCGGATTCTTATTTGTCTAGCTTTAAGATTATATCAAAATATAACAAGAGATGTTATCTTAAACCTACATACTCAATCACACTCGATTGATATGAAAATAACGACATCCTTTTCTAAGACGATAAGAATATGCATCAGATCATAACTCACACTTGTGTAAATGATGTCATATTGAGTCTACTTGTCCAATAGTTGTGTTCCAAATATTTGGCTAATATATGCATAAAATACACAATGAAGTAGGATTGACGACTTGAATGTTTTGTCCAATATATTTAAGTAATTTACCTTGCAATGCAATTGGTAAGGTCGTCTTTTCTGAAAAGCCAAACATGAGCAAATGCACAACATATGTAACTTTGCTTAAACAATTCAAAAGCACGACTCAAAACTCAAATTATCTTCTCGTCAAAACTCTCTCTTACTTTACCAAATAAGCATAAAACTTCTTCTTGACCAAATTAGAACCCTTTAACCATCTAAGGTTAGGATTAGGAAGAATTAAACATATTCCACAAACCATTATCGTGCTTTCTTTCAAAAAGTGATCGTAAGAGGATTTCGAATATGAAGATGATTATTATTCAAACGATAAACAATCTCATTATTCAATCCAATTACAAATTTGGAATATGAACATGAAATCGAGATTAGGATTTATCTAGATCACGAAAATATCAATCAAATGACCATAGATATTTTTCCGAGTCTACATGTTTAACCATCCTTGGTTATTACATGAAATCACGAAGTCGATTGCAAGACAACAACATTAGTCATCGAATTGCAATTCACACTTGCAATGAAGATGTTTCATTGAGTCTAAAGTGTTCAAATGTTGTGTTATTAGTTATGGTCAAATTATACATGCTAAACTCAACACACTCTAAGTAGGATTGACGACTTATGGATTTCCATCAGGAAACTCATAAGTACTCCAACTTGATAAGCAAGTCTTGGATGTCATTTTTGAAAACTCAAACCAAGAACCCTTATAACTTGTATAAGCTTCTCCTAATAACCTAATTTCAACACCATCTCCCAAATAGTGGGATAATGATCCTTGCCCAAATTTGGCACCTCCACGGATCGATGGATCCTTCGTCTTAGATTCATCTCCGGATTAGGTAAATCCGCCCTATGGCATTAGATCTAAAACATCTTCCTCTTGTGAATTTCTTGCTTAAAAGTCCAACATACATGTAACTAACCTTTAGTAAATCATCATTATTTATACAAAGAAACATACACAAGATCTATTAAGGTAAATAACCTTAATTGGATTTCTTTCATAAAAGACATGCAAATGTGCATTCTTTGAACACTCTCAATATAGAGCATTACACATTGTCACTTTTAAGCATACTCCTAGGTCCTAGATGACTCATTCTTTCTTATAGCTACAACAACTTGCTTGCTCTCTCATTCAACCTTAGAATTCCACACATCTTGATTAGGATTATGTGAACCGAAATTAAAGTATGTTAGTTGAGTCATGTTAGGCCCTCTATGAAAAGATAATACAAATTTTATCTTTGCTACACTTCATTAGGCAAATATAGGAATTCTATTTTGTCTAACATGAGAATGACTACTAGAGAATCTATAGCACTAGAAATTCAATTTGACCTAACGGTTAAATTGCTTCCAAGAGTGAAGTTGGGTTCGTGGTATAACCCGTAAAAATGGTCGTGTTTAGCCTGAATTGAGCACCACTAGTGATAGTCTCATATTCATTCTCTAATTTGACTAAATGACTCCTCCTAAATATGCCTAATGATAGTCTACATCGATAAACTTTGTATCTCATTAGGAGTGCACACTAAGCAAGTAGATATTAGGTTTCTTCTTAGTCAATCTAGACTACTTGCATCTCACATATGTGCTTTGAAGTTTCATGATGATAACGTGCTCTCATGTAATGCAATTATATGCTTTCATGTTTATCTTAATGCTCAATGTTTATTTGCTTAACTATTGAATGCATGTCTGTTGTAAAAGCGTTTGCCTTTTTCTAGCAATTTAGATAAAATATTCCTTAGTTTATCTAAATAACACATGCTCCTAAGTGCTAAATGCTAACATGTTTTACATGATGATTGCATTTAAAATTATCACGTTTTGTATGCGTCATTTTACATGACTTACGTGTTAATTGTGCACATACACTATGTTAGTTTAATGTATGACAATTAATATTTAAATGTCATATAGTCTTACACATTAATCTTGTTGATTATTGTGTTGATGCATGCTTAGATAAACTTGCATGATTATATCTATATATCTTATGCATCTAGGTATATATATATATATATATTTTCTCACACTATAATATTTTCCTTCGCGTCCGCGTCACAAATCTAAAAAGTCAAAAGAGTCGTAGAATGGTCTTAAATCTCCTTGAGTCTTCATTCACACCTTCCCTTAATCATCATCTCCCTTTCTTCCGAATCATCCACTCTTTCGTCAAGAAAAGGTTAGATACAAATCTAACGCTCCTCCAAGTAGGTTTGACAACTTGAATATTTCATCCAAAATATTCAAGTATCTTTAACTTGCGATCGCAAACGTTAAAGGTCATATCCAAAAATTCCTATTCAAGCCGTTTAACAACATAAGTTAAAACGCTCTCCTTTCTCTTCGACGAAAACATTCTATCTCTTCGACGAAACATTCTTTCTCTTTGACGAAAACATTCTTTCTTTTTGACGAAAACATTCTTTCTCTTCTACGAAACATTCTTTCTCTTCGAAGAAAACATTCTTTCTCTTTGATGAAAACACTCTTTATCTTTCGATCACACCTCTTCCTTCTCACTCAACCACGCCTCTACAACCATAGAGATGGCTAATCTCTTTCCTCTACTATTTCCGCTACCACCTTTAAGATAACCTTATACCTCGTCATATGATTGTTTTATGAACATTCACAATACTCGAGAAGACCACCATCCATCTTGACATTGTCAAGCTCGTCGTCTCTATCTTTGTTTGTTTTCTTTATTATTATTATTATTATTATTATTATTATTTCGCGCACAAAACACACCGAAGATACGTCACCATTTCCTTTGAGACAATGTCCAAAAGGAAACATTTCCATTAAAAAGGTTGCGTCTGAAGATAACATCGCCGGCATTCTTTCTTTACCCCTCAAGCGTGAGTTGTTAAATTATCTTCGTCAAGGTTTAGGAATGATGGAACACATTTCATAAATCGTTCTCTTCTTTTCTTCTAGTTTCGATTCTAGTCCGTGTTCCATTCCATGTCGTGACAACTTAACTACTTCATCTGAAGTACTTTAAGTATTTTTAATTAGCAAAATGCAAATTAAAATGTCACTCTTTTTGAAAAATTTGTCAATTTCTCTAAACATCCCTCCTGTTGGCGGTTCGACGGCCCCCAGATCTATTTTGGCGGCCCCTAAATATATCTGGGACCGCCGACAGCAGCTTGCAATACCATTCATTTTTTTTATATAACCTAACACTTCCTCTCTTCTGCTATGAGTTGACGTCTACTCCACACCTAAACCTATACCCAATATCTCTCTATAGATCAATGGTCCATCCTTATATCCTAACGCTCATAAGCATCATTGCTTATTGTTATCCCATGAATTTAATCCATTACACAACAATAATCTTTACCAATATGCTAGAAAATAAAAAGAAAACTTAGAGAGAGAAAGTAGAGAGAGAAAGCAAGAAAGTTCGCAATAAATCCCCCTCACATACAACGCTGGTCTCTACATCACACATACAATTTTTCTAGGGTTCTATGTCTATATAATCAATAGACGATATCTCAACTCCTAACGTTTCATACTGCTTCTTGACAGTAGTCTCATATCACTTACTATAAATACTCCTTCATTCTCAAACGTTCATCTCATTTTTCTAAATGGTTCTTCTCTCTCTTCTATAGTCTATAGTTCATATGTCTTTATAATTATTTTAATTATATGGGTGTTGTTCTATATTTGGTACTATAGAGAGAATTCCCTCCTATATCCCGTACAACATTAATTCTATTATCCGAAATCATTTAGTAAATATCATGTGTAAAATGCAAATAGTGCACTCCTAGTCGGTTAAACTAGCACTTTTAAACGATAGAGACACACAAAGTAAGAATATAAAACTTTTCAGTGATATCGGAGTCACCACATATAGAGTCTCTCATAAGTCTTATTCCCAACAGCAGTAGTAATAGATACTACCACCTCATTTTTAACATCCACATTTTTTTCTCGCTCACTCATTGATCAACCAACAAAACCAACACATCGTTTAAATCATCATAGCCACTTGTCTACGGATGAGAAAATCATATGAACAGGGAAAGGTGTATTAACAACAATGTTATGCATGAGAAAGATTATAGGCATCATTTCTATTCACTCTCGTCAACTACGTTCTTCTTAGTATCGCTCACCAACTTTCCATTTCGGCTCTACTGAACATACATATTTCTTCAACATGCTAAAAGCAACATCGTACTTCAGTTCGCAGTCTATTTGTTCATTTTTATTCTTTAAAGGTATTATATATATTTTTATATAATAGTAAATATAATATATAATACAAAATCATAGACTAATATATAGAGTATATATATATATAAATTATATTATATTATAAGCTACATAATAAGGCCTATGATAGTTAAGTGTCATTCGTCTACTTGATCAAAAGCATCTAAATCTCAATTACTATTTTAATATGTCAATCAATAAACGAAATCCACATTTCTCGTTATTAAAGTCGTCGTAATCATCTCCAGTAATCATACGTCTCGATTCTTTATTTTTCAATCATTTTATGTTGTTTTAACAATAATGACTACTATGTGTCTAAGGATTACAGCTACTATCTCTTCAGTTTATGCTTCTCTTTCAAAATGTTGTACTGTAGAATAATAAAACCTAGAAGTGCATGTCTAGTTCCCCGCTAATGTTTTGCTATATGTATATGTGCACTTTTCTACTAACTTTGTTTTATCGCACAACAATATCTTGATTCCTTGGTGCTCCAAACAAGAGGGAGCATACACCGAGGGGGAGCACTTGCAAGCGTCCTACTCATTAAATTGCATCGAACTTCTTGACCATCGATGGTAATTTATTTGATCCATGGATCCGTTAAAGTGAATATACAAGGAATGTAATTATCATGGGGATGCAATGAGTAAAGGGGAGCTAGGAGATATGTCGGTAAATAGTATGGAGTTGGTTAAACCGTGATGATAGAAGACTTCACTAGGATGATGCAAGCTCACCTTTATAGGAAGATAGGATTGGGGATTGTCAAATATGATGATGGGTTCATTCGTACTCCAAATACTTCACCTCCTCCACTTCAAATTCATGCTCAACCTTAAGGTCCTCTTCTCATACTTTCAACTTATATACTTGAAGTACCTACCTTTTTTAAGCATTCTTCTCATTTCTCATAACCTCAACTAAATTATCCAAGAAACACAAAACCACCTCAACCTTATTTCTTATGCTGTCTTCTCATTTCGCCAACCAATATACTTGGAACATGTACATTTTCCTCATTCCTTCATCCTATACATTCAAAGTACCTACCTTCTTCTCTTGCCTACTTCTTATCTCTCATGACCTTTTCTAAACCATCCAAGGAACACACAATCACCTTCTCCATTATTTCTCATATCTTCTCCTCATAATTCAAACCTATATACTCGGAGCACGTACCCTCTTCTCATGTCTTCTTCTCAAACCTCCAACCTATATGCTCTAACCATAATCCACATTATACCTTTTTGGTTTGAAAAAAGGGGGAGAAGAGAGTGTAAACGAGTAACTTTTAAACTTTACTATGTGCTATAGTTTACATATTTTGTCATCATCAAAAAGGGAGATATTGTTAGTGCAAATATTACGATATTTAATCTATACGATCTCTTTATGTTTTGATAATGACAAACATGTAACTTGTAATATGTAACGTAAAGTGCATAAGTTACTCGTAATCACAAATCATCAATTCATACATGTATCAACATCTCTCGATGTTTCAAGTATGAATCAAGACGAACATTGGTTTACACCCGACGTAAATCACATAAGGTATGTACAAACAATATTAAACTTATAGGATGATCAAAGAAATTTGTTTTTGTCTTAAACTTTATATTTTTATAAATACAACAAAACTATTTCTCAAAAATTATTTAGACAAATTATTTTTGAATTATAAAGAAATGTTTTATTTGGGAATTATTTTGAATTTCAAAATCTGGTCATTTCCCCCCTAAATAAGTGTCACTTTCACCAGACAAGTTTGTCACTACAAAAAGACAAAAACAGGAGCGTTTGTCGGGGCGGTCCCTTAATTTGGTCGGCGGCCCCCTTAATTATTTGGCGGACACCTTATATATCTGGGACCGTCGTTTCCTGAGATGCTATTTTTCAGCTCCTATAAATAGTGGATGACCTCCAACTATTTTCACAATCCTTTTGCACGATTTCTTTCAGTTCTTTCTCTCTCTAGATCTCACTAAATCTCTTTAAATCTTTGATCATTCAACTTGGTTAATCTTGTTTAAATGTGATCAAATCTTCTATCCTTTCCTCCGTTCCTCAAGTGCAAAAGAAAAACTTTTGTCATCATCAAGATACGAAGTTATGTAGTCTAGTTTAGTTCATTTGTAACCTTTGTTACATATATATCGAGTCCATATCTTTCATTCTTGTGTTGTTGTGTAGATCCGGATAGTGTATAAATCCGGAAGTGTTGATGGTGTGTCGGTTAGTATTTCGGTCCTAAAAATACTGTGCAAAGGCTGACCTCAACAACTTGGAAACAACCATGAATGTCAGTCCTATTCCCACAACCATAATTCACAAGGATCATCCTAAATATCAAATCATAGGGGACCCACTTTCAGCACCCCAAACTAGGAGAATGACCAAGTCTTCTCAAGAACAT
>BQNB010118131.1:4555-21048 GCA_026074375.1 Tanacetum coccineum | reverse complement strand
CTCTAAATGTTTTATCGTGTGTGCCCCCAATAGGCTCACACACTCCTAGTTGTAGTGCGCATCCAACTACCATAACCCAACAAGCACGAGGGGCCTGCTAAAGCACATGTACCTGCTAAAGTTATCTCATTAATAATTGATTACTCCGATGTTGAAACTTAGAGTATTAAAATTTTGGTGTGATTTGCATGCACATCATTTTCGGTACCTACTTTTCGCCATTGCAATTTTTGTCATTTACATACAAAACATCATATATTCACTCCTCGCATTTCACGTTCCAATGCGTGGGTAGGTAGTTAGACATTTGCGGGTTAGGTAGTTAGCGCTCGAATTTGTCCAACGGGTAAGTGTAATTCTGTTTCAAATCTCACTAGATACACATTTGGGTTGCTTGGGTAAAGGCCGGAAACAATCACGGGACATGGATACACTGGCTAATAACGTACGTAAAAACCAGCCTTCCCGGATAACCTGAACAACCACATCCGTTTATCCGTTTTAGACAAGTAAATAAATATGTCTAAAACCAAAAGAACATTTTGGTCATCTTTACATATTTTATTACTCCTTGATTTACTTTGACTCCACTTTTCTTAAGATAATTTTCAACTTAAATTCGGTGATATGTTAATTTCACAAACCTTAATTGATTTTCTATCAGGTTTCAAAGTCATTTTCACATTTAGATTAAGGTGAGAAAACATGACTTTCAAGTAACTTTTATTTCCCTTTCATTCCTTACGTGATCGTAGACTTGCATCGATACGTATCTCTAACTACAAACACCAAAATACATTACGTTTTCGTCCATGAGATTTGCAAAAAAGTTACGAAAACGATGGCTGCTTTGATGTAATACACTTCACATTTGCGCTTTCACTTGCGGGTGTAAGGAAGTCGAGCAGCTTGTGAGCTACCAGGGATCGGCTCTAAAGAGCTCGAAGCAACACCAAATGTGAATCTCATTTAATAAACGAGTCTAAGCCAGAGCTTTACACCAATGTCGAATAGGTTTAGCTTTTTTAGGATTGTGTACATATAAGTATATATAAACAAGCTAAAGATAAATAAATGAAAGCGAGATTAGGGTGCTTTACAAGCCGACCTTGGATCGAGCTTTATTTCGTTTAGACTCTATCGTAAACGTAAATTGAGCCAAAGCCGAGCTCGGGCTTGTGAAATTTCTCACAAGTTGAGCTCGAAACGAAATCTAAGCTTTACAATTACAAATGAATCAAGCTCGACTCATTTTCACACAGAGGCGGGCCCAGGACAATAAGTCACCGGAAATTTATTTTATGAGTATAATAAAGATAAAAATAAACTAAAAGGTACAATTTCTTTTGAAAATAACGGACTAATTAAAAAAGACATATGTCTATGTGACACATAATTTCAAGACGGATTCATTTATGAAATTTCAAAATTTTTAACGAAAATTTATACTATGCGATAAATATCTGTCGGTTTCCGAAACCTTGTAGATGTGGCTAAATACGTGGCCTAAATATCTTTGCATGTGACGTGTGACTATCTTGTTAAAAGTATAGATAAACTCATAAAAGACATAAAAATAAAAAATAGAAAACGTTTATATATGTGTTGAAGGACTTTTTTTGAGTCGTAATAAGTGGGTGGTGGTAAAATAAAGATGGTTTAAAAAGTGAAAAAGAGAAGATTGTGATGTTTTAATGTCGGATACACGTTTTTACTTTTTGAATGGTGGACGTTAAAACTTATTAAAGTCGGTGACCGGCCTATATATATATATGCTCGTCGGTTTAGAACTTGCCTAAGATTATCAATCATTCCTATATTCTTAAGTATATATACACGTGAGAATTGACGGGAACATTTTGATTCATGATGCTTTTTTAATATCAGTCATTGTCCATCTTATAAAAAATTGTTCCGACAACTCTTTAGGCACCAACTGAAATAAACAGGACCCCTTTAATTCATAAAATCTCTCAATGAGTTTATAAGTTTTTAAAAAGTAGGTATCAACTACGTTAAAGCTCTTTGGTTATATTCTTAAGTAGATAATTATCCATTTGGTCACAAGTCTCATTTAGAGGCGGGTCTTCTCGTGGATTTCGCTCGTTTCGCATCACTGCCACAAAAAGTGACCTTTAAACATAAACACAAAATGCATGTATATCAATAGTGTGTGAATTCATTAACCCTCGAGTCTCATATTGTGTATATTATAAAATTGAAGTGCATGAAATTTTTTGATCATCGTTAAACGATGACCCAGGCCCAATGCAATAGCAACAAATTATCCATCAATCTGTTTCGAGAAACATGATCATTTTCGTACAAAGTTTCTCCTTGAATCAAGTAAACTACACGCATAACTTTAAAGTTGTTGCTTATAGAATTTTGTACTTTGAATCTTTATTTTAAAACCTCCACAACTAAGCTACATATCAAATACTAGTAGCTAATTTTTTTTTTGAACGGCGACAATTTTATCAAATAGTAGCTAAATTGAATGTCATACATATCACAAATTAGTGCTAAACCTTGGCCGTTAAGTTACTTGCTAAGAGTAGCGATTGGTATGACTATCTCATACAGGGTGTATCTAATTTTATACGTAACAAAAATCTCGAAATACATGGCTAAATTAGTGGTGAATAAGAGGAAGGAAAAATTATGCAACACGTGTAACAAAGTGATTAGAATATGTATAAAATTAGTCAGATGAATTAGTTATCATAATCTTTTCCAGTTACTAAAGGAGTGTTCGACTAAGCTTATAAATTGGCTTATGTTTATGTTATATAAGCGGCTAATGGCTTATATAACATGAGAACATAAGTCTTTGCTAAGTGTTTGACTTAGCTTATCATAATTAATAAAGTAAAATGACAAAAAAATACATAAACATTAAATAGTGTAGTTATTAAGTGAGGTTATAAAACTCTTTTTGTATATTATTGTTATTTAAGCAAACTCCTCCTTACATAAGTCACAAAGTTTGTGCTTATCAAAACCCCTTTATATAAGCCCATAAGACCAGTCATATAAGCTTAGTCAAACATTTACTTAAATACTTACTTTAAGCTTATTTAACACATATAAGCTAATAAACTGGCCAACATATAATCTCAGACACACACCCTCTTATAAATGACACACACCCTCTTATAAATGACATAATTGAAACCAAATATAAACTAAGACTCTAAGAGCATACGTATTGCGCCAAGTCTTTCAATGACTTGATGCATTTATCACATACACTTTTCAATCAATTTTGTTATAAAAAAGTCATGGTTGTAAACTTGCACTCCAATGCAAAAAGTTATTTCAAAAGTGTTAAGCCAGTGCAAGAAAAGTTTTTTGTGAGAGTTTTAATATAAAATCACTAAATAACAATGTCAAGTCTTTACTTCAAAGACTTGATAACTACTAAGGTTGCATGGAGTGGGCGTGAGCCTTCACCGATGAGGTGAAGGTCACGCGCGACTCCCCAAAACAACCCAACCATGTTACCCGTGAGTGTGGAGGAAAATCAAGGGAAAGGGTGAGCCGGTCACCATGCACGAGGAAGAAAAAAAGTGGGCCTCCTCTAACAAACTATCCGTTGGTTTGTATAAAAAATGTACACTACTCCATTTTCAATTATAAATAACTATAAACTTCACCATTTTTAAAACATATTCTCATATTCTTACTCAAACAACATATATTTTAGAGAGAATTACATAAATCGTCCTTGAGGTTTGTCGGATCTAACATATTTGGTCCCTGTGCTTTTTTTTCATCGGGTTTGGTCCTTGTGGTTTTGATCCATTTCGGGTTTGGCCCATTGACCAACATTTCCTTAGTTTGACCAAGGGACCAAACCCGCAATGGATCAAAACCACAAGGGACCAAACCCGCAATGTATCAAAACCACAACGACCAAACCCGATGAAAAAAAGCACATGGACCAAATATGTTAGATCCAGCAAACCACAAGGACGATTTTTGTAATTCTCTCTATATTTTATTTCTCATTATTGAAACGGGTTTCGATACGTTTTTGTTCACCGACACAGAAGAAGAACAAGAAGTTGTTAGCCGGGACATGATTTATGTAATTCTCTCTATATTTTATTTCTCACTATTGAAATGGATTCCGGTACGTTTTTGAAATGGATTCCGATATGTTTTTGTTCACCGATCGACGAGAAACCTCGTACATCGAGATTGTTATGGTGCTCATGACCGTTTAGTCGTCGCCTTTTTTAGTGAGAACCCTAGGTACGGTGCATATAAATTTCGAAAGATGTTCTGAATGGCTCGCCCCCTATTCAACTGGATAGTTGAGGAGGTAACTAGTCATTCTTTATTCTTTCGTGATAATATTGACTGTACCGGAAGAGAAGGCATTTCTCCGTTGCTAAAGTGCACCTCTGCAATTCGTCAATTGGCATACGACATTGTTCCTGATTTTCTAGACGAATATCTGCAAATGCATAAGAGGACTTCTCGTCTATCTCTTGATCATTTTTGTACTTCTATTATGGAAATTTTAGGATGATATTATTTGAGGAAACCTACGATGACTAATGTTGTAAAGCTTTATCGGCATCACGAAGAAACGCACGAGTTTTCGGGGATGTTAGAAAGCCTTGATTGTACGAATTGGGAGTAGTTTGGTTGTCCGTACGCATACAAAGCGCAATATCTTAGACATGATCATGGTCCGAATTCGTTCATTTTGTTGGAAGCTGTTGCGTCACAAGACTTATAGATATGGCATACTTTCTTTGGTGTTGTTGGATCGAACAACGACATAAACGTTTTACATCAATCCCCTTTATTTAACGATATCAAAACCGGACGTTTTATGTTTTTAATTTCGTACGTTTTACGTTTTTAATTTTTGAATACAAGTTGTACGTTTTATGTTTTTAATTTTGTACGTATACGTTTACGTTTACGTTGATATTTACGTTTATAGTTTATGAATAAAAGTATTTAACTAAAAAAATGGTATGAAAGGTAAGGAGATGATGACCAAAACATGTGACAGGCGAAAGGGAGTGAGAAAAAGTGAGAGGAGAGAAAAAGTTGAGCTGAAAATGACGTGGAAAGTATGTGTAGGCACTATCTGTTAACCCCGCGCAGGCATATCATGTTGAGCTTATTGACTTGACGAGTTGTAGGTTTCTCACAAGCGTACGTTTTAATAATTTTTGTAGGACACCTTGAGCTTACTGACTTGGTGACTCGATCCTTCTTGGTTCTTCTGAAAAAGTTATCATTAATAATTGATTAGTCCAATTATGAAACTTACAATACTAGAATGTTGGTGTGATTTGCGTGCACATCATTTTCGGTACCTACTTTTCGCCATTGAAATTTTTGCCATTTACATACAAAACATCATATTCAGTCATCACATTTCAAGTTCCAATTCCAAACATGATGATAAATTTAGTTTTTTTTGCCCAAAATATTCATATTACGTAGTAGTACGTAAATAGTTATCTAGAATCTCGACGAGCGTCAGGTGATTGCTCAAAGATTATGTCCCTAAAATCATTGTAATACTAGTCGTTTCAGAATCCGTCTAAACTGCGTGATGCTATAATTGATCACCTCAACCTCAGATATACAACCGACTGAGTACTACTGAATGCTTGAAATCTGTACAGTTACGAGTCTAGTTAAAAGTATGTGTAGGCACTATTTGATAACCTCGCGCAGGCATATAATGTTGAGCTTATTGACTTGGCGACTCGTTCCTTCTCAGAAAGTTATCTCAGAAATAATTGATTAGTCCACTGTTGAAACTTACAGTATTAAAATTTTGGTGTGATTTGCGTGCACATCATTTTTGTTACCTACTTTTCTCCATTGAAATTTTTGCCATTTACATACAAAACATCATATCTACTCTTCGCATTTCACGTTCCAAACATGAGCAAAACACTTTCTTCGCCGAAAAACTTCACATTTGTAGGTAAGTAAGTATCTAGAATCTCGAGTATAGTAAGGTAAGCGCTAGAGGTACGTGTAAAGCCGGCAAATCTCGACCTCTGATACCGAGGTTTTGAATTATCGCTTTATGTTATCTTTCAGAGCTTCAATCTGGTAGTTCTCTAGGTACTAAGTCACCAATTTACTTGGTCTATATTATATGTAAGACATAGCATCACAAAGTCTAATACTTACAACCGTCTTGTTCCGCTACACAAGATCTCTGCTGCATGTCTCTTTAATTGATCGACATGATTGCGAGCGTACATAACTAATAACTAGCTATTTATCTCTGATCGCGACATGCTTATGCAAGTCACATAACTACATATCACTCAATACGTACCACATATGATCTGCAGTTTGTGCACTACTTAATATAAAACTACGAGCCACAACAAAGTTTATGTTTCACACATCTTCCGCTAGATATCAGCATTTCAGGTACTTGCTTGGTAAAGCCGAAACAATCACGGGCAGGGATACGCTGGCTAAATTCTCATGGTACATCTGAAGTCCAAACCCTTCTTCTTTCGTATACTTGAACAACACCTACGTTTGGCCGTTATAAGACAAGTAACAGAAAATGTTTTCTTCATCTGTACATATTTTATTAGACCCCTAAAATGTTTCAATCTACATATGACATTATTACCCTTGATTTACTTTGACTGCACTTTTCTTATGATAATCTAAATTCAAGTCTAAACTCTACTCTCATTCAACTTAAAGTCGGTGATATGTTATTTTCACAAACCTTTATAAATTTTCCATCAGGTTTTAAAGTCATTTTCACATTAAAATTAAAGTGAGAAAACATGACTTTCAAGTAACGTCTATTTCCCTTTCATTCCTTACGTAATCCTAGACTTGCATCGATACTTGCCTCTAACTACAAATACCCAAAAAGTTATGAAAACGATTCCTGGTTTGACATAATACACTTCACATTTACGCTTTCAGTTGCGGGTGTAAAGATGTCAAGTAGTTTATGAGCTACCTGGGATCGGCTCGTAAAGTTCAAAGCTCATTTAATAAAGAGTCTCGAGCTTTATACGTTGATTATGTTCGCCGGTCTTTTTAGAAATAATATACTTTTAAGTATATATAAAGATAAATAAATGAAATTTTGATTAGTGTGCTTAACAAGCCGAGCTTATTCAAGCTTTATTTGTTTAGACTCTTCATAAAAGTTGGTAGAGCCAAAGCCGAGCACAGGCTTGTGAAATTTCTTGCAAGTCGAGCTCAAGCTAAAAATAGAAAGCTCAAAACAAACTCTAAGCTTTACAATTACACATAAACCGAGCTCGAGCCGACTCATTTCCACAACCCGAGACAGTAAGCCATCGTAATTACATATATTATTTACACAAAGTCATAACATGCACATTTAAAAATTAAAACAACATCGCGGAGGTACGATAGTTTTACTTGTCGTACCGTTTTTAAGGTTCGATTTTTTTGGAAAAATTAGTGGATTAACTAAACAAGACATGTGTTAATGTGACTCATAATTTAAAACACAGGTTCATTTCTAAAAACTCGAGATTTTTAACGAAAATTTACACAATAAAACTAACATTCATTGGGTTTCCGTAAACCGGTAATAACCCCTAAGTCCGTCCCTGAATTCCACCCCTGATTTTCACTATTAAGTTACGATTTTTATTCCCCAACAGATGTAGTTAACTATGTGGCCTATACATATTTTTTCTAGAGAAATCTGCAAATATGCTCCCCGTAGGTTTTCAAATACTGCAGAATTCATGCTCCCAACTTCACTGAAAGTGCACGGCGCCTCCCCAAACTACGAAACTTGTGTGTCATTCATGCTCCTGAGACAGGAGTACGCACGGAGTGTAACGAAGTTTCACAATTCCCATTGCATTCGTGCTTCCTGGTAGGAAGCACGAGTGCAATGAAAGTTTCAAACTGGAGAGGCCACCTGCACTTTTGTGAAGAATGGGAGTTAAGTCTGCAATTCATTCGCGCAAACTCACAGGGAGCGTAATTTGCACACTTTTCCCTCTTTTTTCTCTTTAACCTGACTCGAAACCGACATCATACTTTCCTTTATTAGATTGTAGAACCTGACTTTCTGAAAGGCGGGGGGGGTTGGGGGGAGGTAGGTAGGAGTGGGGTGGGGGCCCCCCATTGATTTCATCCCTTTGATATGGAACCTAGAATAACTTAGCAGGACGTGTAACTTATCTTGATATGACCTAATTAGTGTTTTCATCACACGGTTTAGAGATGAACCCTGGTTGTCAGGCACGGAATGGGGACACACTTATTAGTCGAACAACATCTCATTATATTTGATCTAATACTAGACTAGAAGACTTGATAGTGTATCAATATTAGTGGCTCAAGCCTACTAATTACACGCTCGAATCAATCCCACTACAAAAGCCCAACAATCACCACTTGATTGAAACCCGTTCATAAACCCATGCCCATTTGGCCCATAGCTGACTAGCCTTCTCATAAACGCATAAGGTACGATTTTCACGGAAAATTAGTGGATTAACTAACAAGACATGTGTTAATGAGACTCATCCTTTCATGACTCCAGACACTTCAATTATCTGAAAACTCGAGATTTTTAAGAAATTTAACACAATCAAATAAACATTCATTGGGTTTCACGTAAACCCCCGAATTCCACCCCAGAGTTTTCACTACAGTTACGATTTTTATTCCCGATAAGATAATTTATATGTGCCTATGTATTTAATTTTAGTCTAATTTTTGGACTCGATAATAACTTTTTTCCTATTTAATTTCAACCTTGACTTTCGCTTTAAACAGCGGCATTGAGCCATCCCTTGTGATTTGGCCTATATATCTTTGCATATGACGTGTGCTATCTTGTTGTTAAAAGTATAGATAAAAAGCATAAGAATTGAAAACGTTTATATGAGTGTTTAAGACCTTTTTTTTAGTCTAACGAGGTGGTAAAATAAAGTGAAAAAGTGAAGATTGTGATCTTTTTAGTGTTGGATACACGCTTTTTCTTTTGAATGGAGGAGGCTAAAACTTATAAAACTCGGTGACCACCCTATAGATAGAGTTAGGATCAAATGAGAAGTTTTCTTAAAATTAGAAGGATAAGAAGTAACTATAACTGGGTATCCGAGATGCATCGACTTAAATTAGATGCATATCTATAATCTTAGATGCATTATAATACATCATAATGTGTTTTCTAGCTTTTAATTAGATGCATATACGTATATTAAATACATTTAATGATTTCTCTTGTTTTTTGTTCCTCTGCATGTGCCGAAATCATGAAAATCAATTTGCATCATCTACACATTAAATTAACTTTCTGAAACTCAAAAATAGTGCATCAAAAAGAATAGAAAAGCAATCTAATTTGCAATTGCCTTTAAATTTTGTAATGTTTTGGTCGTTGCATCTCAACTGTGTGGTTTTATCAATTCTCACCACTTCTATTTTAATTTACTTTCACTGATATATATATATATATATATATATATATATATATATATATATATATATATATATATAATATATATATATATATAATATAATATATATATATATATATATAATATATACATATACATATATATACTGTCGGTTTGCAAAATATATATATATATATATATATATATATATATATATATATATATATACATATATACATATATATACTGTCGGTTTACAAATTGGCTAAGATTATTAATTATCATATATTTTCATTTTTATGGTCGTAAACGAACCAAACGTACAGTAAACATTTCTGCAAAATGTTAGATTAATAATCTTAGCCATTAAACAAACGATCATGAACAAAAGTCCGGTTATACGTTTGTTAAATGAACGAACATGAAGAAAAGTATTGTTCGTTCATTTATGTTCGTGAACGTCCGGTTATACATTTATTAATTTTTGTTTATGTTCACTTATGTGCTTATTGTCCTATATCATACATTTTTATTACATAGTTTAAAACTGGTATACTTAAACAAATCTACACAGATAAAACACATTATTTTGCGTGCGCACGCACACACACACACACGCGCGCACACACACACACACACACACACACACACACACACGCACGCACGCACGCACACACACACACACGCACACGCACACGCACACGCACACGCACACGCACGCACGCACGCACACACGCACGCACACACACACACACACACACACACACACACACACACACACACACACACACACACACACGCACACGCACACGCACATACACACACGCACACGCACACATACGCACACGCACGCGCACACACATAGATATATATATATATATATATATATTATTCATTTATATTCGTTCGTTTACCGTTCATTTAATCTCCTAGTGAAACGAACACGAATAATCTCATTTTTAATGAACATATGAACAAGAAAATTCGTCCGTTTAGATGTTCTTGTCCATTTATTTGTCCAGTAATAATTAACCGAACGAACATGAACAAAACTCCGTTCGTGTTCGTTCGATTCGTTTACAGCTCTGTATATTTTTAAGAATATAAAATTTTGGACTTTGAATATCTATTTTAAGCTCCACCGCTAAGCTACATGCCTACATGAAATATTAGCTAATATTGCTTTTTATGTAAATATAGGTGTGGAACAAGTGAGAATGAAGAAAGTTAGTGGTTTGAATTTTAATTACGTATTTATATATTTAATGAATTGCATTGGTTCTTATAAGTATGAGTATTTTAGTCTTACAACATTATTCAATTTTGAAGATTTTAAGTTTTAAGCAAATGTGTTTTCTTTTTATATGTAGTATATATAGACTAGTAGTAAACCTCGGCCGTTAAGCAGTTACTTAATGACATATTTCGAATTGAATAATGGACTAACGACAATGCAATATTTAGTCATCCGTGAACTAAGTCCGTTACTGATTTTGTCAATGTTGTGAACTAAGTAACAAGTGTGTAAATGACGTTTTCATTCCACTCCCAAGATCAAAGGAGATAACATGAGGTTATTGGTACAATATGGAAACCAATTCAATCACTAGCCATATGATCATGTGAAACACAATTTGAATATACAAGTGCTACTCCAACTTATAGCAATAGCTTTGTTACAAATACAATCAGTTGCAACTTCAAAAGGTTCTACTTTGTGCTTCATAAGTGGCCAAACTTTCCAACATTAGTTTAAGTCCCAACAACAAGTACTAAACTGAGCCACTAAGTAGTTGAACATACTCAAGTAATACATCTTTGTTTCGAGTTTCGTTTATTTTAGGGATTAAGTCATAGAATATCAAAAAACTTTCTTCATTGTCTCATTTTGGTACGTGAACTATGAAAAAGATATGTAATAGTGATGTGTCGTTTAGTATAAGTAATTATATGATCAAGTTTTACTATTTATATTTTGCCGACTTTACCTATTAACTAAGACTAACGGGCAGTGTACCCGATCGATTCTAGGTTCGTTGGTAAGTATGATGTCGATCACTAAGAGTAAACGTTAATACTTAATCTACTAGTATTCTAGTTATCTAATGTTAGTCCTAATTAATCCTAATTAAACCTAAACTAACGCAAAAGGGGGGGTTTCAGCCTGAGAGACTGACATGAGTTTTGGTTTAATCTAAACTAATTTTTTTTTTTGAACGGCAAATGGAATTTTATTAAAAAAGGCTAGAAAGAAACTAGCAGACGATATACACGCAAAAACGATCCAACAAACAAAGAACGAAAAGGAACAGAAAAACACTAACGAAACGAACTCGCAAAACAACCAAAGGCTATTAGAATAAGGAAGATCCCACCATGGCGCCAACTGAATTAACTCCCATGAACGAAACCGAACACCTGAGGCATCATACCAAAAAGCGATCTAACCGGCATCCTTTGTTTGTCTCGATAAGGCATTATGAAGAAGAATAGCTTCTTTAACGTTGCCATAATAACTCCAAATCTGAAGATCGCTAGAAAAATAATCTTTCCCACGAACGTTAATAGCGCGAGAGCGAACAACCCGTGAATATTTCCATGGGGTCCTATACTCCATCATTTATCATAATCTTCTCGTCCACTAGTTATAGGACCAATATAGATCAATCACGAGAGAGAACCTAACTCAGCAGCAATATTTAAATCATTACCCGAGGGTGTAGATGGAGGCGCAATGATGGAGTCTTTTTCAGGAGCAATAACTGGCGTAACATCCTCATTATCATCAGTGGTAACATTACCACAATCACCCTGAGAATGAACTCCAAGAATCTCACAGCATCATCTTCCAAATTCTTTCCAAGCAATTCCTTAATACACCCAACATATACAAGACCGGAATCATCACAAATCTCGCCTTGGTTCAAAGGAGTCCCAAAGATCAACGTTCCCACCCCACGAACATCCTCCTCTCGGCAAAACCCACTAGAATGGCGACACCGAATCATTATTAACATTCTGAGAGGGGATCTGAATCACAACTATCGACATCCAAAAGCTACCTCATTTTTCTAAACTTTTCATCCAAACTAGACCCTCTCGCATCCTTCCTTTCCAGAGGATTACGAGACTCGAATGTGACTTTATCATTCAATATTGATCCGCCCAATATGCAAAACTTCATAGCGAGATAATACGATAAGTCTGATTAGCGAGCAACTGAAACTATAAAGGACTCTATCACACGATGTAAAGACACTATAAGTACACCAACCTTGCTCCAATTACATTATAATACATCATAATGTGTTTTCTCACTTACCATATCCGTAAACACGCTGCTTCCCCATCGACCACCCAACTTCTTATAAACCTCTGGAGCCCATGATGCCAATGGCAGACCCACCAGGTCTATCCAAACACATCTTTCATCTGGAATAAAATCGTGAGAAACATCTTTAAACTCCAAAAATATCTCTTTTAACGCCTTTGAAGTCTTGACGCTTTCCTTCTCGGTTCTTCCGAAAAAAGTTATCTCAGAAATAATTGATTAGTCCACTGTTGAAACTTACAGTATTAAAATTTTGGTGTGATTTGCGTGCACATCATTTTTGTTACCTACTTTTCTCCATTGAAATTTTTGCCATTTACATACAAAACATCATATCTACTCCTCACATTTCACGTTCCAAACATGAGCAAAACACTTTCTTCGCCGAAAAACTTCACATTTGTAGGTAAGTAGTTAATTTAGAATCTCGAGTATAGTAAGGTAAGCGCTAGAGGTACGTGTAAAACCGGCAAATCTCGACCTCTGATACCGGTTTTGGTAATTTCGTTTTAGTATCTTTCCAAGCTTCCATCTGGTGTGTCTCTAGGTACTAATGTACACCATTTTACTTGGTCTATATTTATGTAGACATAGCAATCACAAAGTCTAAATGTACTCGTCTTGTTTCACGCTACGACAAGACTAGCTATGTCTCTTTAATTTGATCGACATGATTGCAAGTACATAACTAATAACTAGCTATGTTTCTCTGATCGACATGCTTGCAAGTACATAACCAATATAACTCTATACGTACCCACATATGATCTGCAGTTGTGCACTGATAAATATTAAAAAATAAACAAAAAGTTTATGTTTCAAATCTCGCTAGATACACATTTAGGTTGCTTGGGTAAAGGCCGGAAACAATCACGGGGCAGGGATACGCTGGCTAAATAATGTACATCTGAGTCAAAAACCCGTCTTTTCGTATAACTTGAACAACCACATCCGTTTAGCCGTTTTCGACATGATTGCAAGTACATAACTAATAACTAGCTATGTTTCTCTGATCGACATGCTTGCAAGTACATAACCAATAACTCTATACGTACCCACATATGATGCGCAGTTGTGCACTGATAAATATTTACGCTTTCAGTTGCGGGTGTAAAGATGTCAAGTAGTTTATGAGCTACCTGGGATCGGCTCGTAAAGTTCAAAGCTCATTTAATAAAGAGTCTCGAGCTTTATACGTTGATTATGTTCGCCGGTCTTTTTAGAAATAATATACTTTTAAGTATATATAAAGATAAATAAATGAAATTTTGATTAGTGTGCTTAACAAGCCGAGCTTATTCAAGCTTTATTTGTTTAGACTCTTCATAAAAGTAGGTAGAGCCAAAGCCGAGCACAGGCTTGTGAAATTTCTTGCAAGTCGAGCTCAAGCTAAAAATAGAAAGCTCAAAACAAACTCTAAGCTTTACAATTACACACGAATCGAGCTCGAGCCAACTCATTTCCACAGGGTGGACCCGAGACAGTAAGCCACCGAATGTACATATTTATTTTACTAGTATGAGGGAAATAAAAATAAACTTAAAGGTACGATTTTTTTGGAAAAATTAGTGGATTAACTAAACAAGACATGTGTTAATGTGACTCATAATTTCAAGACCAGGTTCATTTCTGAAAACTCGAGATTTTTAACGAAAATTTACACTATGCAACAAACATGAATTCCACCCCATATTTTCACTATTAAGTTTCGATTTTTATTCCCCGATAGATGTAGTTTATGTGGCCTAAGTATCTTTTTTCTTTTTACCTCGGACTCGATATTAATTTTTTCCTTATTAGATTTGAACCTTTGACTTTCGCTTTTAAAGGCATTGAGCCATCCCTTGTGATTTGACCTAAATATCTTTGCATATGACGTGTGCTAAGTATAGATAAAAAGCATAAGAATTGAAAACGTTTATATGAGTGTTTAAGACCTTTTTTTTAGTCTAACGAGGTGGTAAAATAAAGTGAAAAAGTGAAGATTGTGATCTTTTTAGTGTCGGATACACGCTTTTTCTTTTGAACGGAGGAGGTTAAAACTTATAAAAGTCGGTGACCACCCTATAGATAGAGTTAGGATCAAACGAGAAGTTTTCTTAAAATAAAAAGGATAAGAAGTAACTATAACTGAAGAGTTTACATGTTATATAGTATAGTACGTGATCGAAGCATCGGACGCTGAAGAGTTTTGCTTAGTAGCTCTTTTGTAAAGGTCATTATTTGGCCTATGAACCGGTCAAAAAGGTCCCCAACTGAGGGCAGAACGGGGAAGGTCCATCCGTCTAAACTATGCAGAAAGTGCAATGCGCACTCTAAGTTTGCCAGAAGGTTATTACATTTTTTTATATTAAGTAGATAATCCACCCACATATCACCGTAAATAATCGCTAGAGATGGAAAGGTGGGTAGATAGGTTGGGTAATGGGCAACATGTAAAACGTAGTAGGTAGCATGTTAAAAAAAACCGTAGGAGTAGGTAGCAACATTTGGATGATGACCTTACTCTGTCCCAATTTGACCGAATGAAGGGAAATATGTTGCATACGTGCATGCATTTGCAATTTATGAGGTGGCAAGGTGGGCAATGGGAGTCGAGTTGACCCACTAATAGTTTTTCTCCACTAAATTTGTATAGTCATATGCATTAGAAATAGATTTTGCACAACTAATCCAACCCGTGTCATTTCAGCTCATTTATTTTATTTGACCCCTTTGAGATTAAAAACAACTTAGTTATATGTTGGCTTTGAGTTGTGACTGATGTTCTTCACTTGTGAGCTGAGATTGTGTTGAATCTTCCCGACGCTATTGACCCAAGTTCCCAATCAAAAGACTCTTCTTCCTCTTGACCGAATATCTGGTAATCTGCTTGAAGTATACAACCGACTGAGTACTATACTGAATGCTTGAAGTGTTGTAAAGTTAATACTCCTCGTGTCTATCTTCTTTGAAGGAAATTCTAGATTAAATTGATTTTCAGCAGTCGATCGTTTTACATTTCACATATAATTGTTATACTCTGCCTTAAAATCTGTACACTTACGAGTCTAGTTGAAAGTATGTTGAGCTTATTGACTTGGCGACTCGTTCCTTCTCAAAAAGTTATCTCAGAAATAATTGATTAGTCGAATGTTGAAACTTACAGTATTAAAATTTTGGTGTGATTTGCGTGCACATCATTTTCGGTACCTACTTTTCGCCATTGAAATTTCTGCCATTTACATACAAAACATCATATTCATGTAAAATAACAAAGATATATATTATTGATTGTGTTTTTGTGATTACATAATGAAGATTGGCTATGTATTTATACTAAATACATAGCTTAATAAGTAAGCAATGCAAACCTTAAACATAATGGACCTAAACCCACAATTAGGTTTGGGCACAGTCAACAGTCATCAGTCAACAGTCAACGGTCAACGGTCAACGGTCAACAGTCAACAGTCAAATTAACACAACTTAGCCATCTAATAATTCACTCCTCACATTTCACGTTCCAATTTGTAGTTAGGTAGTTAGACATTTGCAGGTTAGGTAGTTAGCGCTCGAATTTCTCAAACACGCAAGTGTAATTCTGTTTCAAATCTCACTAGATACACATTTAGGTTGCTTGGGTAAAGGCTAGAAACAATCACGGGACATGGATACACCGGCTAATAACGTACGTAAAAACAAAACAATGACTAGCTTACATTTGACCAGACAAGGACACTAAATATAAGCTAACGTCT
>BQNB010118130.1:0-16982 GCA_026074375.1 Tanacetum coccineum | reverse complement strand
CGATTCCCAGTTCAGCTTCAGTTGTACGGAGATAGTCCATTCTTTCCTGTATTCGTTTATAGATGGACGTCCATCATTTACCTTTTTTGTTAGGGCAGGCTATAACAACTTCTCTCCTTTCACCTAGATGTAAGTCACTGGCTTTGAACTCAGGAATGATTTCACATGTATCATCTTATCTGTATAGTTTTAAAGTAATTAGACCCTTTATGGTCAAGATATCACAATTGGTAATTCTTGATTTTGCTCTTCTATTCAGCATTTTATCACAGTATCCGCCATGTTGTAATTTTTCATTATAGTACTTGTCCACCACTTCAAGACCAAGAAGATCAATCAGCTCTTCTTTCCTTATTTCACCTTTATGTCTGGCAGCTTCAGCTTTGGCCTCTTCCTCTATCTCCTTTTGTTGATTGATTTGTTCTTTTGTTAGATGGATATGCTTTCCATCTTCAGTGAAAAAATCAAACTTCTTCGCTTTCTTTATTCTAGAGGATTCAACCATAGAACAAGTCATGTGAGTTTCATCATCATCAGAATCACTTTCTGTACTTTCTTCTTCAGCATCCTTTGAAGACATGGCCTTTTTGCCATTGTCTATCTTTGTTTGCTCCCCCTCAGGTTGAGAGAAGCTTTCTGGAGGATTTGAGAGGAAGGAGGATTGCATGCGAGTAATTTATTTTATTTAATTTGTAATATATAATTAAATAAATACATATAATTTCGGCTAAATATATATATATAATTATTAATTATTTTTCTTACATAATATAAAGTATTTTGATCTTACATAAATTTCATAATTGTCATATGTTGTATATTTATAATTTCTAGAATTAAAATGAAATTTATGCATGCTTTTATGTATTTTTCTTGCATTAGGGGTATTTTGGTAATTTTACACTTGTTGAGATTTTTAGGTTTTACATTGTTGCTTGATTTGTGTTCTTCTCCCCCTCAGTAGGCATAGTGCTAGCTTTCCATGCTGAAGGAACACGTTGATCTCCAGCCTTTGATGCTGAATGTAATACCTTAGAAAACATGTTCAAAGCTTGTGTTACCTTTAGCAACAGACTTGGAAGAGCATCCAAGGTCTTTAGTTTAGCTTGAACTGATGCAACCTGATTTGGTACTAAAAGAAATTCTACTGGCAGTTCCCACTGAAGAGTCTTCAGTTCAGCAACTTGAGATGTAAGACTGGTGACAGTCGTTGTAAATTCTTCCAGCTTGGTGGGAAGATCTTTCAAATCCCCTAGAACTTCAATTTCAAGTCCATGAATTTGTGTCTTTAATGCTTTAACTTCATCAGTTAGTTTAGTGAACATTGAGGTGAGTTCCTTCAACTTAATTGGTAGTGAGCTGCTAAAGTTATGAGCAGATAAAATCTTTGAAAATTAAGCAGTTAGAGACTTTACCAATAGCTCATTGATTTGTCCCATATTGGGATAGGAAGGTTGAGCTTTTAGTCGAGCAATTTCAGCTTTAGCTTTTGTCTTCTCAATTTCTAGTGTATGCTTTTAAGACTGGAGAAGAAGAACTTGATTTGTGAGCTCTTGAATCTGAATGGACCTTGGAGATGGAGGTGTGGAAGCTGAAATGTCTTTAGTTTCATCATTCGTGGTAGAATGAATTTCTTCATTTTTGTCTTCCTCCTCATCCTCTTCACTATTACCAACCACGATGATAGGACCATCTTCTAGAGAGTCCAGGTCCTTGAAATCAGCTTTGAAATTTGGCACCAGCTTTGCCAGATCTTCAATCTTGATTTCTTCACACTTGATTTCTTCACTTGGTTTTACAACATTTTTTGTTCCTGTTTCAAGTGTAGCAAGGAAAGTTTCCAACCCATCACTAACATATTTGGTTTTGTCGGCAAGAACATTTGGGTCAGTACCTGCAAATATATGATCAAGTGAATAGTTTTTGGTTCCTTCATCTTTACCTTGTTGTATAGGCAAAGAATCATTAGGAGCAGATGTTTTAGGATCAACTTCTGTGGAATTTGCTGAAGCATCATATCCTCATGCAGACTCAGAGTGAATAATGACAGAAGCTGAATATATAGGCTTTGATTTAGAAAATGTTGACATACCACTACTGAGCTGAGGGTGAGCTCCTTCTTTACTGGTGACCCCTAAAGATGTTGGGCCACCACCTGCTTGTTGGTCCTCTTTATGCATTCAAGTATCTGTAGGTGTAGAAACTAGAGGTTGGCTTGGGTTTGAGTCCTTGGCCGAGCTAGACTCTTTTCTTTTCCTAGAAGGGCCAGTTTTAGAACCGACGGGTGCTTTAGAAGACCCACCTTTTGTTGCCTAACTGCTTGACATAGGAGGTTGTTTGGAAGAAGTTGATTGCTTCTTATGTCCAGCTTTAGCTCCAGGATTTGTGCCTTAGGAAACCTTCTTCTCAGTTTGTGAGGAGGTTCTAGGAGCTTTAAAAGCCACGGGCTTCTTTGCATTGCAGATTGCCAGCATGTGGGCTATGAAGGGAGGTCCTTCAGTATGGTTGGGCTTCAGTGCCCAATTACTGACACTAAAGATTTGAGTGGGGTGTATTGTAACGTCACCATATCCATACCCATCCTTCATCTTTTGCATCATTAGAAAGGATAGAAATCTTGTGTAAGAGATAACCTTTTCCTTATTTTTCTTTTTTTTAGCTTATTGATGATATCTTCCTAAAAAATCATAGCATAGTCAATGTTGACACCATTGGCTAGACAATACAGAATGATGACATCTTTGTTAGTTATTTGATCAAAGCCTCCAGTTTTACCCCCTAAACACTGGATGATTTATACCATCAGCAGCCTCCACCTAGGAGGAAGTAGAATCTTTTTGAGAGTGCCTTTGGAGGAAACTTCTTCCCCATACCCAATTGTTGAAAACCAAGGTCTTACTGTGTTAATAGAGGGTAGGTCCACATAGTCACTAGAGTGAGACAGGTAATGTGCTCTAATTGCTTTCCTAAAAGTGTTCAACCTTAGTACTCCATAAATCCCACCAGTGGGAATTGAGAAGGATACCTTAGAGTTGTCTAAAGATTTTGCTGAGTACTAAAACTTAGATAGGTATTCCTTGTATTAGACTGGGGATCTAGTGAATGCTTTCCTAATACAACACTTAGATATAAAGTCAAAGACACATAGGAAAGCTTCTTTGTTTGAGTGTTCTGGGTAAAAGAGAGCAACCTTATTGTTTGTGTTCAGGATGACATCTTCAAGATTGAAGCCAACCTGTTTTGCATGAGTAAAAGGAACAGGGTTTTTAGCCATTTCTTGTTATGGTGGAGCTTGTTCTTGATTTGCCATTTTTGAGTGTTTTGATTAGGGTTTTGAGGATTTGATTTGTTTTAGATTATGAGTGTGTGTATTTTTTATATGTGTTTGTGAGGAATGAGTTGTAATAGGTTGGATGATTTATATGATTTGAGAAATTTTCACTTTTATCTTAGACAACTTGATAACTACCATTTGGAAGTTATGAGTTGGTGAAAAATTATTTGGTTTATGAAGTTATGGTGAATGTTTAGGGTTTGTTTTCAACATGTGTGCTAAACTATGTATTTAATGAAAGTCAACAAAGCATGTATCTGACACCTAGAACAGTAAACAACCGTCTATTCACTAAAAAAGTAGGTGAGAGAAAGACGGTGAGGTCATTCTAACGACTGGTTGTCCCTTTTTAATATTAAAACAAATAACTTCTTAGAAAGAGATTATTTAGATAAAATAATATTAATTTAGAAAATCACTTTTGTTTTTATTTAAGACTGGCCTTGTGATTGATGTTTAAGGAGCTGAACTAGGTTCAGGTTTGGTGTGTCGTTATGTTGAGCAGATATGGATGATCTTATCAACATACAGGCTCTAGCGAAGGCAACAAAACCATACATGCTCATGCAAATCCATGAATGAGACATATGTGATTGCTTAGTTACTTCACTCTAGAAAGCTGAAGAGTTATATCAAAATTATTTTTGAGACTGAACTAAAGAAAGTAAATCAGTTTTGTTTAGTTTTTGATGTAGCCAATATCAAAGCTCCAACGAAGGCGACAAACCCACTCATGGTCATGCAAATCTATGAATGAGACATGTGTGATTGCTTAGTTACTTCACTTAAGCAAGTTAAAGGTCGCATATAGAAACTGAACTGACATTTTAACATATGAAAGTTTGTTTAATTTTTTTGGATGAAATCACTGAACCTTCAGTTTTCTTCAGTTAGTACTGAAGGTTCAGGTTTTGAATCAATGTTCAGCATACCTAGTTCAACAGTCAATCTTTGAATTATGGTTTATCTAAGACCTTGAAGAAGATATCAACAAGTTGATTTGAGTAAGAATGAAGATTTATTCAGTGTCTCCTCTTAAGATATGATCGTTGATATGTTCATATCAGAGATCAAAATCCCTTGTTTCTTTGTACTAAAAATTTCGTTCTTTTTAGTACACATGTCTGCTTTCTAGCAACAAACAAGCATTTGAAGTGTTTTCTCTTTGTGTTGCAGTTAGCATGGTTATGGTTTGAGTATCCAATTAGGATGACAATGACCAAGATTGAAGATACCATGTAGGTACCTAGGAATTCTCTTAAACAATACTGAGGAGATATTCCTTAGAGTTTGTTTGATTTCTTGCACAAACACAAGATGAGAATGTGAATGTCAGGTTTGTTAGAAGATTTGCGCATTTTTAATTAATCATACCATTTTACTGAAACTCATTTACAGCTTTGTTATTGAGTTCAGTACCTAAGATGCCAGGAGTATGATTTTTAATCATAAATGAAGCTATTCTGCATAACTTAGACATGTTCTTCTTGGTTGATTGAAATGCTTTGTTCAGATTGAATGATCTGAAGCTCAAAAAATAGGTAAGATCACTTATCATGTTCATTTCATATTGTTGAATCACTAGTTTTGTTTTGCACATTTATGTGCAGTTGGATTCAAGAATAATACTAACCTAGATTTAAACCAAAAACACATCAGCTTAGGTTTTTGTAGACAGACAAAGTCGTCTATTTAACCTTTTACAAACTTATGTTCAGTGTGAAAGAATGAGAGAGTTTCATACCATGCTTTTGGAGCTTGTTTAAGTCCATAAAAAGGCTTTTTCCAATTTGCATACATGGTTGGGGAACTTACTACTCTCAAAACCTGGAGGTTGTTTGGCATCAACTTTTTTAGTTTACCATTCAGGAATGCACTTTTGACATCCATTTAATAAACTATGAAGTTCATGTAAGTGGCAAAGGCAATAAATGATCCTAATTGCTTTAAGTCTTGCAACTGGAGCATAGGTTTTTATCATAATTCATGCCTTTATGTTGATTGATGATTAGATCAAGCATTATTGCCTTATGATTACAATGCCAGATTCATCCCTTATTGAAAAGGATTGAATTTGTATCATGTGTTGAAGTATCTTCCATCTGGAGTGGATAAGTACAGAGATCTGAATATCTTCAGTGTTGTGAGGTTATCAATGATAGGATTGTCATTATTGTGATTTGAATGCCCAAGTGAATCATCATTTAAGATTTCATTCAATTGAGCTATATGATCATTTTGATCACTTTGATCATTTTGACCATATTGGTCAGAAAGGACTTGTATAAGAGATGTTATGCGAAAGAAGACTAGACCATTTGATTTAACAGAACATGACCTTTAGTGATGCAAGAAGAGTCATCTTCAATTATCGCTTTTAGTTTTGTCTGTTTTTATAATTTGTGCAGACAAATTTTGTTTGCATAAATAGATTTAGAGTGGTCAGTTTTGCTGAGAAACCTACTGTTTAGTGGGAGTCTTTGATGTGTAAGCATTTGGTAGCATAGTCTGTTTTTGATCTTTAGCCCTTTTGGCTTGAAGTGCTTCACCTCTTTTGAACTATTTAATGTCATAGTGATCAATTGTGGTATGGATGGAACTACCACAAACTTCACATCTTTTGAAGGGATGTTGTGGATTTCTCGAATTGATCTCTCTTTCTAGAGAGATTATCCTGTTATGACCATTTGTTTCATGATCATAACTTCCACAAATTCCACAAATGGGATAATGTAAGGAATCATCAGATAGATGATCTATACTACCATAGTGAGTGCAAGGTGGACAGAAGCGTTTTGATGGTCTAGAATTTTTAGATCTTGATGAAGATCTACCCAGACTTGTGAGATGCTGAGACATGTTTATGGTGCATATGTATTCAGCATGATCACAGGTTCTGTGATCAGTTTTTCCACAAATCATACACAACAGGACTTTGTAGTACTTCTCAAAGAGATGATTTTTTAATCCACATAGTTCACAACTCCTTTTGAGTTGCGTTTTTTTCTTGTTTTGAAGAGTGTTTTGGGAAACTAGTTTATCTCTGGATTGAGATGACTGATTTTTTCTGACTTGTAATTTTAGATCATTGAGTTCTTTATTACAATAGCCAAGTGGAGGTTTTTAGTAGTTTTCATATTCTTTGAATTTTCAGCAGGAGCTGAGTTAGATTTTGAAGTTGAAGCATTTTTGTTTCCTGAGCAGGAGCTGAGGATGGTTCATTAGGAATGATACCTTTTAAAGCTTCAGTTTTAAATGTGGAGATTGACTTTAAAGTTGTTTTGACAGTCTTTGGTCCAGAGACAGTTTCAGCATCATCTGGTTTCTCCAGTGGAGGAAAAGAGGTGGAACAGACTAATGATTTATTCGCTGAATCATATTCAGTCTCTAATGAGTCAATAACAACAACTGGAGGATCAGTTGAGTTTCTTTGAGACTCAGCTGGAGGAATTCTACTAGTGTCACGATTTGACAAGATAAAACCTTCAGCTTCTGATAACCAGGGTCTTTCAACACATGGTATAGAAACTTTTGTGTTATAAGCTGAAGATTTTATAAAGACTAAGTCTTTATGCCCAGAGCTGGAGGGATCTTCAGTGAGTTGATCAACTCCCAAAATTCTCTTCTTTTGAGAGGGAATTTGTTCATTGATACACTGATTTACTTGTTTAAAACTATTGAGCCATGTCTTAGTGATAGATTTGAGCTCATTTAGTTCATTTCTTAAGTTTTTATTATCTTTGAGAATTTCAGTGTTTGCATGCTACATAGTAGTACAATCAAGTTTTGCTTGTTTTAGTACTAAGAGTTATTCTTTGCATATGTTCAGTGTTTGAACAAGATCTTTATGTTTAGATAATAGATTATTTTTTTTGTTCTTCAACATAGTTAAGATCAATACATAAATAATCAAGAAAAGAGTTTCTTTTATCATTTTCTTCTAATTCAAGAAGAGTATGTACCTTTCTTATAGAGATATGAACCCATTCCCCATTTCTTGCACATTCTTTGCTGACAAAAACTCTTTCTTCTTCAGCGAGTGCCATTAGAGCCTTGACTTCCATTACTTCATTGTCATCAGATGACACATCCTCTTCATCCCATTCACAAGTTTCATCAATAAGTCCTTTATTTTTTACTAGTGTGGAGCTGGAAGCTGAAGCACCAGGACTGAGTAGAGCAAGTTTGGCTTTGAATTTGTTGTATTTAGATTCAAAGTCTTTTGATTCAGTTTTATGGTGAGATAAGCTGGTAAGTCTAGGCTAGGTATGGTTTTAAGTTAGGGAAGGAAAGGAAGGAACTAAAGTTTTTGAGAACTAGTCTCTTACAAAGTGACCATTTCTACCACATTTGTGACATTAAGTATCTTTAGTTGCCTTGTACTACTAGATCTTTGACTCCCTTTTTTGAAGAATCTCTTAGATTTGGCTAAGATAGATTTAGCTTGATATTCCTCTTCAAGGTTATTCAAGTACTCTTGACTGCTTCTTGTATCCTCTTCATCATCAGGACTATCTTGGAAGTCCTAGAAAATAAAGGTTGAGATAAAGGCAGTTGATAGGGGAGTTTCAGTGGTGAGAGCCTTTTTATTTGCATTGTCATAATTACTGTCAATGAGGTTTTCGAAGAATCTCTTAGATTTGGCTAAGATAGATTTAGCTTGATATTCCTCTTCAAGGTTATTCAAGTACTCTTGACTGCTTCTTGTATCCTCTTCATCATCAGGACTATCTTGGAAGTCCTGGACAATAGAGGTTGAGATGAAGGTAGTTGATAGGGGGTTTCAGTGGTGAGAGCCTTTTTGTTTTCATTATCATAAATACTGTCAATGAGGTTTTCTTCATATTTAAGTTTGCCAAATAAAGAAGCAAGGTCAGATTCTTTCACATCAGAGGGGCCCTCCTGATATAGTATCAGGTCATCCCATGTAGATTTAGCTATTAAGCAGTTTATGATAGAGTTCATCTGGTCATCTGGAAGTACAGACATGATGAGACTTTTGAGTCGCTGGTCTAAGTTATCAGTCTTTCTCTCATCTGCTGACCATTGTACTTTAGGCTTCCTTTGACCAGCTGCCATGAGGATATATGGACCATTTTTTATGATGTTTTCAAATTGGGGTTCAATACCACTAATGTGGCACATGAACCTCTTTTTCCAATTTATGAAATTTTCTACCTCTAGTAGAGGAGCAACATTTAACTGGCCACCCCTATATTTAAGATTCGATGGTACTTCTATTGCCATGGCATTAGGATCTTGATTTTAAAAGGCTTTTGAATAGTTTAAAGAACTTTCTAAAAGATATTACAAACCAAAAGGCTCTCATACCACTTGTTGTTCCCTTTGAATGTGATATAAGGTTTATCAAGTTAAACTAATCATATATCATAACAACAAAGTGAGTTTTAAATATATATATATATATATATATATATATATATAAAGCAATATAAAGAACAAGTTTAAAAACACACAGAAGTACTTTTCAACGTATAGGTTCTTATTAGAATCAAATAAAGAATCTATGACACACCTTGCTTGTGGAATAGCAAGGTGGTTGAATGATAATTAAGGTGTTATCTCCTTCGAACTTAAACTCTTAACCAAAGTTAAAAGAGTATGAAAACAAACTACTTGACTAGAACTGAAGCTTTAGCTTCAACATTTTTGTTCAGTTTGTTTGAGAGATACGAGAGCTCTTCAATGCGTTTTGCATTAATTTGAAGAGGTGGCTCTTTACTCTCAATATCCCTTTCCTTTTATAGGCAAAAGGATTAGGGTTTACAAGTTTAACCTAGACTACGTGGCAAGAATTAAATGGGTGGTTGAACTACCATTTATAGCACGTTTGATTTCTATTACTAGGTACAGTCCTTTAGGAAAAGTTGTTGTACTTCTATACCAACTTTAGAAGTTACTTTCCCAGGGAGATCTGCTTTATTCTTTTTAACATAAAGCATATCTTTTTCCCGCCTTGTAAACCTTCTAGAAGTGAAACATTTCATTTCAACTTCTGTTAAAGAGATAGACATCGTCCAGCTTGGAATTGTCTGCCAAGCTAGACTGAAGCTCTTACTAAGGTCTTCTTCAGTTTTTGCACCGCCTTATAAACTGAAGTGAAGATAATCTTGATCTTCTAAGTACCCAAAGAAATGGAGTTGAAGCTTTCCTTCAGAGACTCAAACTGAACACTCTTTAGCTTGACTATACTTAGGGGGTTTTATGTTTAAATCTACTGAAAGACTAAAGGGCTCAGGAACTGAACCCAATACTTTGCCATGTACAAGTAACGTGCTTCTAATTCTTGATCTTCAGGTTCATCATCAATATCATCCCTCCAATCGACTTGTTCTGCACTCAACTGAATCCCAGCTTCCTCTTGCTTACACATCAACATCCTTTCTTTATGATAAGCTAAATCCCGTGCCTGTTTTGGTTTCTGACATTCCCTTGCTACATGCCCAAATTCCTTGCAGTTGAAACATTAAATCCCAGTCTGCTGCACTACCCAAGTTCCTACATTTTCCTTAGCCTCAGCAACATTAACTGCCTTCTGATTATCATACTGCCCAATCTGTCTGCCATACCCTATTCCTCTGATGGATCTTGGAGTATTATCAACATTCTTGTTCCTAGTGTTAGATGAAGTTATGAGGTTGTTGTTGGTAGGTTTGTAGATTTTCTTGAAAGACATTAAGATTAAAGCTATGAGTTTGTCAATCTCCATCTCCTTTGAAGATTCATCATCATCAGCAATTACTTTGGGTTCTAGATCATAAGTAGGTAGAGGAGAATTGGCAATTGCTTTACCTTTGTTTCTGGTAGCAGCTTGTGATCTGGTTGAAGAAATTTGAGTGTAGTGGGTGGGATTGGGTTAAGGATGGTAGACTGGTTGCTATTGAGCAACAAGTGCAAGTGGATTAGTAGTACATGCTAGTCTTTTAGCTCTTATCTCATTGACTTTATTCTGGTGTTGCTTCAAGATGTCATAAAGTTTGTGATAAGAAACTTTCTTCAAGTCTTGGATCTGTTTAACAATGGCAACAAACCTTTGCCATTACGGTTTAAGTTGAAGTAAGAACTAAACATTCACTTGATGATTGGTGACAATGCACTGATTTCTAACAAGTTCATTCATCATTTTGTAGAAATATGAGTAATATGACTCAATTGATTCACCTTCATGTGAAGTAAACTTTCTAAATTCCCTATACAAATTGGTTTCAAGATCTTGTACATTGATTGACTCACCTTGTTTCAACCTTT
The DNA here is from genome assembly GCA_026074375.1 of Tanacetum coccineum. Taxonomy (NCBI): domain Eukaryota; kingdom Viridiplantae; phylum Streptophyta; class Magnoliopsida; order Asterales; family Asteraceae; genus Tanacetum; species Tanacetum coccineum. Next base: position 6,379 of record BQNB010118130.1, on the reverse strand, counting down.
CAATTATTTTTCACATCTCTATTGCATTAGGACAAGCATCAACTATAGAATAAATATCATTATCAATCCCCATAAGAATGATTTGAACAGCTTCAGCTTCAGCAGTGATCCATTTATGAATGTCTTCTGGTACAGTTGTAAATGTTTCCATTACTTCCCCCCTTGGTTGTTGTTGTGAAGTACCTTCATTACTAGGTGTAACAGGAGTTGCATTAGCATATGTAGTTAAGAACTTGTATTGGTATGGTGGATTCTTAAGACAGAAGTGGATAAGCTCATGGTTCGGTTTGGTGTCAATGTATATTTTGATTATGGATTTCCACTGAATGTAGTTACCAGGTGCTAACATTGGAGGACAATCTTTACCACCAGCTTCCATAATTGCATTGTGAAGAGCACTTCATGTTTGAGTTTGCATGTTGTTATTGGTATTTGATATTTTGATGTTGTTGTGAATGGATATCGTATCTTAAGTTTATGAAGTGATTGTAATTGTGGTTTATTGTTGTAGTTGAAGCACTTTGTCTTTTTGAAACTATTGTAGAGTTACTTGTCTTTAAAGTCCAAAAGAAGCAGCTTAAATATGAACCAGACACTAAAACCGCAAGATAAATGTCTTATTTCACGGGATTTTACAAATTTCTGACATATTTCGCTTTTTTAACCTCATGTGCTTATTTCGCAGAATGAACTGAATATGTCTAATTTCACACAATGAACTAAAAATACTTATTTCGGAGAATGAGCTGAAATTGCGTATTTCGCAGAATGAAGTGCGTCACACCTCGTAAATTCCCAACTCATCATCGTTGACTTTTTCGTATATCAGTTTGACTTTTATTAATTACGTGTTGATTTGACCTTTAACTGGGAAGTTTTCCCGTGTATAACTGAAAATATTTACCGGATACGTTCCGGCTTGCTATTTAATGTAGTCTTTTGACAAATGTCACGTTTTTACGTTTCAGATAGATATTTAAGTTTTCGTAATTTTTCCTTGAGTTGTCGCATATATTCAAATATTACGTAATTTACTAAGCAATAAATTAATAAGCAAGCTCAAAATATCTAAATCACTAAAAGAAAATATCTAGTGGAAGAGAATCAAAAATTGGCAAAAGCTACCCCCTTCCCATATGTGTCGTCCCACCCCTTAGCCAACAATCCCCCATATTTTTAGCAAGTTGGTTCCCTTTAGTACCTACTCACTCCTTGGATTCTTTTTAGATGATTCTAGGTTCAATCCTTATACATTGCACCTAGACATCTCATTTCCCTTCTTATCCTTTCACCAATTCATTTCACCAACAATATTTCTCTCACTAAAAACATACACATAAAGTTTTTCTCTCTCCTCTCCCTCTCCCTTATTCGTCTGCCGCCAACCACCACCATTGTTCAACTTTGATCAAGATTTTAGAAGCTCAAGTATATTTGGAGTTAATTTAAATAGTTAGTTTGGGTATTGAAAACATCATTCATATTTCGTTCATTATTTTTGTAAGTTCATCTTTTTCAAATTCTTTTTGTACTTCCTTGATCCTTGTAACGTTTAAAAACTAGTTGTACAAACCGATCGTTAAAAATCAAAGCTTTCAAAATCACATAAACCCCAAAAGGGTTTATGTTTGGATCAAAATAATTAAAAAGAAAGAAATGAAAGATTAGTTGTGTTGTCATGGTAAATCTTTTATAAAGAAATATTTTTTTCCCTAAAGCTTATTGCTTATTTTAGCTTATTAATAAGCTCAATCGAGCTTATTCATGTGCTTATGTATGTCGAACACATAAAAGAACCATAAAGGTTCGAACTTTATACTTATTTGATTATCGTCTTAGTTTTCTACTTATTTTAGTGACTTATTTGTGCTTATTGATGAAGGATTAAGCTTATCGGACTTAATAAATAAGCCCATATGAGTTTAAAAGTCTTCATGGACTTCGGCCCAATAACGAAGCCCAACTCGTGGCTAAAAGCACACGACTTGGGTTATTGGTTGACTTATTTTGGTTTATCTTGGCTTATTAAATAGCTTATTGGTAAGCTAGATGCTTATTACTTATTTAGAACTTATAAATATTACTTATTGACATCGTAACTTAAACCTATATTTAAAGATGTGTCGACTTATGAAAAGTGTTTGAAAGTGTTTTGGGATTAAAGTCCATGACTTTGGAAAACTAATATTTACGAACGGGTCATGCCGAAATTTCGTGAAAACTTTATACTTAGAATTATTTGTAAAAACTTATATCTTTATAATAAATAATATTTTATATTTAGTTTTTATAAATAAACAAAAATGCATATTTACGTTATACATTTGAGTATTTTCTTTAATATCAACAAAAGACGAAATAATAAATATTATTATTTTAATATCCATCTAAAAAACGAAAAATATAAATTTACAAATATAAAATTTCTATTACTTACTACGTAGATTAAAAATGTAAAAACATTATTATCAAGATGTCTTAATTATTATCTTGGGTTACCGGGTAAAATGCCGAAACTTATTTACTTTTGTTTATTTCCCTATTATACTTTGTATATATTATATTAATTATTGTAATATGTTTTATCGAGTCAAAACCGTAACCAACGTTACTAAAACCTCTTTTGTAAAAATTGTACAACTACATTTCAAACTCTTATACGTTTCATAATTTCCCATCGTATCAATTCTGAAACCCGACCATTTATTTTTAGGTCGAGACCTAGCACTGTTGTGCAACACCGCGTGACCATTCGTTTTAGCTGTTATACTTCATCGATTACTATGGGATCATAACCCCACATTTTTACTATTTTACGTACGTTTTATAACTTTGGGGTGAGAAACATTGCTTTCTTTTAAACTGGACACAAGTACCTTATTAAAACTGATATATGTTTACGTGTTTGCCTAAGTTACCCTATTGCCATGAAGTCCCCACTATCATGAACCGTTAATTTCTTGACCGAAGGTACCGGACGAGTATGCGCGCATGCTGTGAATAGATCTATTAGGATTGAACTTCCCCGTCCGGGTAGATACCAACGCACTACCATGTAAACGGGCACATTTCAGTTGAGGAACTCTAGGTGTTAGGCAATGCACCTACTGGGGCAACAACTTATAACTAACGTATTTTTAAGGCTTTAGTGTCACGAGCTTAGTGCAACATAAATGCTTTTGTGACAATGTATGTACAACAATTGTCGCACGGTTTAAATCTTGTGGTCCATACTTACTCTTTACTTAAACCTATGAATTCACCAACTTTATGTTGACGTTTTAAGCATGTTTTTCTTAGGTGTTTAGCTATGGAACTTCCCTTGATGTGCTATGTGGTGCCGCGTGTATGACCCAATCTTCTATATGGTGTCGCGTGTATGACCCAGTCTTCAAAGTTCTTTACCTATTATTTAAATACCGTTGACAACTTTTCAAAACTTATTTACGCTTCCACATTGTCTTTTTAAACTTTATAAATTATATAAGGAATTAAGTTATGTAATCATTGAAACGGTGTTTATTTTCAAAACGTACCCCTTAGAGGTCGTTCTTTGTACTTTATGTGATGTATATTATGACGTCACGCCCTCGGATTACCTATTTCGACTAGACCAGATTTAGGGGTGTGACAGATTGGTATCTAGAGCCTAGGTTACAGAGAACCAAGTAGTATATACTAGGTCTGGTCTATAACCAGTATGTGATCCTTACGTGCCTTATCTTTTCCCATACGTGCGTTTGCTTTTACCTTATATGTGCATTTACTATTGGCCATACTTAAGTTATTTTACCTTAAGTTATTTTGCCTTGCGTTTACTTTTGCATCGCGCATATTTTACACTCGTTTTATATAAAGGTTATTTATATAAATACTAAAACTTTTCTTAGACATTGTGAGTGAGACAATGGTCTCGTTTATTTCCCAAGACATTATGAGTGAAACAATAGTCTCGTTTATTTCTAAGACATTGTGGGTGACATAATGGTCTCTAAACATTTCTAAGACATTGTGGGTGACATAATGGTCTCTAAACATTTCTAAGACATTGTTAGTGACACAATGTTCTCTAAACATTTCCCAAGACATCATGAGTGATATGATGGTCTTTAAAACTTTTCATGGGTCTACATAATACTATTTTACATAACATCAAAACTTGTCATAATTTGCTGACCTTACGTTATCTTATTATCCGAACCCGAAAGCAAGTTGAGCACTCGCCCCATACTGTCGAAACACATGCGTCATCTTGTAACGTCTCAATCTTTCTTACTCCTCGTAACGCTTAGAAACATGTCGATTAATTCGAACACGACTTTAACTTGTCACCTCGTCACCTCGTAATGTTTCATTTTTGGAAACACGACTTTTGAAATTCGACTTATCTTATTTTCTTTACTCCGTTCGATTTTGAGGAAAATACCAACAACGAGACAAGGAATGAGTTCAGCGAAGATTGAGCATATTATAACCCAACGAATTACTAATTCTATTGAAGCTATTGCCGTCTATGAGGCAAAAATCTACATGACTCACGACTCGATAGATCAGATCGTACGTTAAGAAGCCAAGGTGGCAAGGAATGCCTACAACAAAAATAAATGACAAAAGTTCATAAGAGTTTTCACTGCTAGACCAGATAACAACAACGAATATGTAGGAAGTTACCTTTCTACAATAGGTATAAGTTACACCACACTAGGCCATGCACTGTGAAGTGCAACAATTACAAGAGAGTTGACCATATGACTAGAGATTTTAAGACACCCATTTTGATAACAACTTAGAGGCCACAATTGAAAATTAGAAACCTGAGATACCTATTAGGAATGTGGAAAGCCAGGACATTACAATATAGTAATTGTCAAAGGCTAAACCGTGTGAACCAGAATTGGAAGGTAAAAACTCGCGGGAACTCTAACGCCATCAAAGATAATGCTAATGCTTAAGGAGAGACTTTTCCTGCCTTGCCTAGTGAAACCTAAATATACTTGGACCGTAACCCCTGACAGTTTTGCACTAGTACTTCCTTGTGAATTTCGTGTATCGAGTGGATGATTCTAAACCCTCTGTTCATTTTGTGTCATGACGATTTTGTCAGTTACACTTTAATTCTCTAATAATTTATGTAAGGTACTCCTCAAATTTGTTACTGTCTCACAACCTATTTTATTATTATTTTATAAACCATTTTGTAGGATATTGGAAATCATAACACAATGGAAGATAGATAGATTAGCCAAGTCTAGAGAGAGAAAGTAGGAGAAAAAACTTTCTAGAGAGAGAAAATAAAACTTGTATAATGAAAATAACTAACCACCTCTTCTAAGGCATGGAAGAGGCTTATATAGTAGCTTACAAAATCAGCCCTTAGGCTATGGTATGGGCTTACACGTTGGGCTTTATAACCCGGCCCATTACCGAGCATTACATATTAAACGTTAAACTACGAGCTATAATAAATGGTACAATACATGGGGTGACCGAGTCTTTTTTTAATATCTAACAATCTCCCCCTAAGGGTGGTCACCCTAGAAAATACTAACTTAAGCTCAGCAATCTTGATCTTGTGTTCAACTCGTAGTCTTTTGATTCTTCATGTAATATTTTGTACTTTGAAGTAGTGATCTTTGTCTAGTGGCTTGTGATTGTACTTGATATGTGATCTTGAGCATCTTTGAGATCATCAGCCAAATCTAATCTCTGATCATCAACTTGTGGTCTTTTCACCGTCTTGTGATGGTGACATCTGGACCGGCATGCTCATACCTATATTGATGGTGAAAGCTTGATTATTCTTCATTCTTGAAGTTCCTTAAACTTTAATACGTGATCACTTCGAGAGGATTTTGATATCAAAGTTGCAGAAGCTTTGAAACATATACTTGTGCTTTCATGAGGGCATTAGATATATCGGTCGAGTATGAGCATGCAGTTATGAAACAGACTCCATTGGAACAAGGTATCTCCATCTCCATCTTTACTTGAACCTATAATAAAACAGTTAGCAATAAAGTTTGTAGATGAATATAGCTTTGTCATTCGCCTGAGATTGGTTGGATTAACCTCCAGATCCTGTGAGGACCGACCTGTGATCAGGTAGATTCAATCTTAATAGGAATCTCCTTGACAGGATTTCAAGTATAAGTGTCGGATCTTCTAATGTATGAACATCATAATCACCTAACTTGCCTGTTCTCTTAATCAGAACGTCTCAAAGCAGACAACATAATAAGAGTGAATCGGTTAGTTACTATCTTACCGATTGAAAAGGAAAATTGATTTGGAAATTAATCGATGTGTCACTTGAGAAAGTGTTTTTGTGACATATCGAGAGTGTTAAGCATTTATTAAAATTCATCAATCGTCAATTCAT
>BQNB010118129.1:0-21048 GCA_026074375.1 Tanacetum coccineum | reverse complement strand
ATTTTCTTACTAAACGTTGTGTGCAACGTTCCGTTATTATTATTATTTCCCGTTCTACGACGCGTCTACTTAGTAATTTGCGATTAGAGCCGTTCGGTTATACTTTATTCTCCTCCTTTGTTTAAGGTGAGTTGAGCCATGATTCATCCTCGTGCTTCCTAAGTAAGTGAAATACTTATGTTCATTAGCCTCGTCCGATATAAATCTCCAAACCGTACAAACATCAGAAACTAGACTCTGCTCTTAAACATTTAAACTCTTATACAGACATACCCACACGTCTACACTTTCTCCTTTTATGTTTTCACTATCAATATACTTTCCTTATAACATGTTATATCAACCACAAAACTTGTAATGATATTTTTCTAAAATACTCATTTTGATGAATTAAATAACCTGGTCAAACTTAGCCAAAATTTTTGTATATTAAGAAGTGTCAAAACATTGAATTTTGCTGAATAAAATTTTCAACGCCATGTTTAAAAACGGATTTGTTAAATCCTAAATATGTTCCTAATCACACAATAGGTTAACAAAAATCGAATCCCGGGACGGGATTCCTTTAAGGGGTAGGTACTGTCACACCTCGCAATTTTCGATATTTTAAATGACTATTTTACCCTTTGACTTTTTGGGTCCGACTTGACTTTTGACTTTTTGACCTTTTACGGTCACATAAAAACGATTACCGCGTAGCCGGTAAAATTTTTGAAACGTTTTTAAATAATAAATCATAATTTCGATTATTATCGCTCATTTGCAAATTTATTTTTCTAACTTATTTGACTTGAAAACGAGAAGATATATTTTATTCCTGAATTGATTTATCAAAAACGACCCGCTAAATTACGTTTTCACGATTCAGACTCTAAAGCAATTTGATGTAAAACGACATTCCTGACAACTTTTTAGTTTTGACCGAGACCCGAAAACAGTCAGAAGGTGACTGAAATGCCCTCGCAAGATTTAGAAACGAGAAAATAATTAAATCAAAAATAATTAAATTTATGTTTAATTATCAATTTTTATTAAATAAAAATATTTAATAAATTATTAAATTTTTATTCAAAAGCGGTTATTTTAAAATGCGAATGTTCAAATTAAAGTCTTAAATTTTACAGACCAAGCTGGCCCGTGACACTCAATGGTACCAAACAAATAAATAATCATAATGATTTTAGTTATATTTTATAAAAATATTTATAAAATATAATCAAGTAAATACTCATTTTTGTCAGAAAAATGATTTGAAAAACAATGGCGCAAGTTTCGTGCGTTGATTCACCTGTTAAGTCGCTCAAACGAGTCCCGAACTGATAATTATCAAAACTATACTAAAAAGTTACACAATAAACCCTCAACTATTAACAACTATTTAAAATTTTCAAAACTTTTATTATATATATAATTATATCATTTTTTTTTCATTTCTATAAAACTAAACACACACACAAATACACACTCTCTCCCTCCTCCATCTTCCCCAATTATCCGGCCACCCCTCCCGCCGGCCGGCCGCCACCTTTTCCGGCCAACCACCGCCGGAAAACCTTTCCGGCGAATTTTCCGGCAAACCACAAAAATGATACAAAAGAGATAGGTCCTCCACCGATCTACCCGATCCCCATATCCACTCGCCGCCACTCGCCGCCCTCTCCTCCGGCTGCCTCCCCACCGCAGCCACCATAACACCACCCTCATGACCACCACCAACATCTCTACCTCCAACCGACACCAACATCACCACCACGGCTGCCCTGCCCCGCCGCCACATCTACCGAACCCACCTCAGCCGCCTACACGCCATCCTCACCTCGTCACCACCACACTCGCCATTTCTACCAGCCCAAGAAGGGTGCGTTTTGGTGTAACAGAAGTATCATTTAGGGTGCGTTTGTTTGGATAAAAACACTCGCTAGGAGTGTTTGTTTCGGTGGTTTAGCAGCAGCCGCTGCCACCGCCACCTCCACCGGACCACCGCAACATCACCAAATATCCACACACCTTCACGTCCCTTTCCATCTTGAACCACCACAAAGAACCTACCGTCAACAATCGTCATTTTCTACCCCACCAAGCGACAGCACCAACCAGCAAAGCCACCAACCACTTTCACCTCTTTTCTTTAGTTACGTATGAGTTTGGATGTTTTTATTTTATTTTATTATTTTTGTAAAAACTTGTAATAAATTTGTGTGGTTCTTATTTATAAATCTTTTTTTTTCTTTTCTTTTCTTGTTGCTTGATTGAATTTCGGGAGTGTTTGTTTGCTCATTTCCAGCCCATTCGGGGCGTTTGGACTTGCTGTCAACGCAGCCATAAGGGCGCGTTTGGTTTAGTGGATAAACGCCCGTAAGGGTGTGTTTGGACCTGCGATTTTTACTGTAAGCAAAAGGGCAGTATTGGTTCTGGGGCTTAACAACCTTAAGGTGCGTTTTTTGCATAAACACAGCCTAAAGGGGTGTTTGAATTTGGTGTTTAAGGGGCATAAAAAGGATGTATTTTTGGATATGGGGATCAAGGAAGGCTGCCCATATAGGGCGTTTGGTTTTGTTATGTTTGTCCTTTTTAAAATGTTTGTTTGATTTCGTCTAGATATAAATAGAATAAGAAGGAATATAAAGATAATATTAATATAAATATAAATATAAATTATAACAATAAATTTAAATATAAAAAAAAAGGTGTACTTGAAAAAATAAATAAAAAAAAACAATAATAAAACAAATAAAGAATAGTTAAAAATAAATATAAAATAAAATAAATAAAAAAATAAAAATATATAATCAAATTTAATAAATAATAAAATAAATACGGTAATAGTAAATAATAATTTATTAATAAATAACGTAAATATAAATAATATATTAATTTAAAAATTAAATAATTTAACCCGAAATAAAAAAATTTTAGATACAAATAAAAAAAAATATATAAGGATAAAAAAATAAATTAAAACAATAAATAATATAAAATAAATATAAATAAAAAAAAAGAAAAATATTGTGAAATAAAGGACACAGTAAGCCTCCGAGATGATCAGTTGGCTATAACAAACACTGCGTCGTCACTTTTGGTGTTATCGTTTCTCACAACTATCCTGAAGGGATAAATGAATAAACAGGGGCTTAATATTTATCTTGAACTGAACTGGTGTATGTACACAATACACACTAACAGACAGCTACTTGCAAATCATATCTATTCTAAAGGAACAATAAACCAATTCTCATCCTCCGATAAAACACGATCTTACTAATAGACACACACATGACATTATTTTTGCCTAATTTAGGAAGAGGAGAAAAGAAAAAGAGCCTACTAATTTGGAGAGGGTACGATAAATAACACATACCCTCACTAACATACCACATATGAGAGTACGCTGATGTTCAACTCTACAAGTTTAATAGAAATAGAGCTTGGAGGATTTCAAGCAAAGCAAAGTCGAGAAGACAATAACTCAAAGATTATTGGACTACATATCCACATGTTATTGTACTTTATTTGTTTTGTAGAAACATATTTGAACGCAATTTATCTACAAATTCAAGAACACAAAATCTTGGATAGGAAACACATTCGTTTAACTAGACACTCTTGTCCCAATTAGTGTGAATACTGGTAGACACTTCTACAACAATGACAATTCGAAAGCGACATTAGCACTCACACAACTGAACGACAAACACAACGTCTATCTTAACGATCAAACATAGCTCCTACTATCCTTTCATAAAGTATTTAGCCCATTATATACAACATCTAAGAAGTCAAAAAATATTTAAGTAAAAAAACACTTATCTTATTAGGAAATTATATGTCCTCAACTCTAGAGACATCTATATGTAAGTATAGTAACACCTCACAAAAAAATCACATACAACAAAAAACCATTCTATTTTATTACTGTTACTGTTACTGAAAAGTTAAGTGTATTTATGTAGTCGCCTTTGTTTCATAAAAGTCCAATTCATAACACTTCGAACTCAACAATCTTAAGTGTATAGAGATGTTTATTTAGTAACCTTCCATTACACACTATAATAAAACCTTCACATAAACACATATGATAACACAGATCACCATCAAAAACGAACACATTATAATTTCAGCGTTAGGTACATATAAAAAGAACACCCAAACACCCCCAAACAACTCAACAAACAACCCACATATTTAGCTCATCGTCTTTCTCCTCAATTAACCATACAAAACACAACATCAAATTTCAAACATTAAAAACACCACTTCACCAATACGCATAGGATACCCACAAAACAACTACCAACCCACATAAAAACACCCAAACCAAAGCTCTAGTCAACAAACAACTAATCCTATAAACCTTAAAAAAATTATAAATATAGTCCAATAAAAAAAACGACAAATCTTCTATTCACACGCACATAGCGTTCAGTCACCAGACCAATCGTTTTATTATATAACTATTTAGGATGTGGAATTTTCAGAGGCCGAACTAATCACCATGGATAAGTAGTTTGGCTGGTAGTTTATTGGTATATACCTTGTTGCGGTCGCTGTATTTGTAAAAGCTTCAATACTTCAATGTTTTGGTAACAATCATAATAATATATATATAAAGGTATATGGTAACTATACTCCTCTCTAAATTAGACATTTGTATCTACGTTAAAGATTCTTAAATATGTTATTCCTGTTTTAAAATACTAGACAATTCACAAATTCACAACAACTGATATTATTCTTGTTTCAATGAACCACAATCTTACACAATCTTAATCACAAAACCTTCCTATGATAAAAACTATCACCCCTCCTCATATCACTCCTAAAATAATTTTATACAAAATACGCTAAACAAGTAACTATCATCTCTATTTACAAATCTTCTCTCCAGTACACTAACTCCACATAACATTAACCATTATTTACCTATCTCGATACTACAATACTTTAGGTATTCCTTATCATTACGTTGAGTTTAGGTTATCAACAAACATATTACTAATGACTATTACTTATCTTCTTGACACATCACATAAAAACACGACAATATAATAATGATATCGGAAATAGACTTACTAATTAGTCATTAGCAACATTTGACCGAAATTCATATTATTTACGAACATAGATCTCTGTTCTATTCATAAGACTGTCATCAAATTTCTCAAACAGCGTTACAATTAAGATCTATCTGACTGTTATCATTCTGCATACATAAATGAACAATAACATATACAAGTTATGGATTATACAGCATCTACAGGCGTTCTACTAAGCTAAAGTGCAATAATAATTGGACTACGTTTACGACATGCTCTCATAACATCAGTATACAAATACGACTTAGAAGCATGAATAATTACTAACAGCACAAACAACAAAATTCTATCTATATCTATCTGATTCTGTATCAGCAGATTGACATTGACTTTAGGTAGCGCTCTTCATCTTTTACATTTAATGTTAATGATTTATGACATAATGATAGGAAAGCATTTGCTATATGCAATTGTGTTATAGATGGATTATATAATATAGAGTCTCTACATAAATTCTTAATAAATACAACATATACTTTTTGTCCTCTCTATATTTTATATACGTTTATCTAATACGCGTTCTTTGAGTTATTTATTTTTGATTTTATAAATAATATATGCGTGGAGAAGGAGAGGAGAGAGATGAGCGGAACCCAAAATCACTGTTCAAGATCAAAATACTAGTGGTAAAACTTTCATCAGAACAATCGGTCAATGGCAACGATCCAAGAGTGCTTCGTTTAATCTGTTTTTCATATTTTTCCTCTGAAAATATTGATGGCGTGGGTTAATTTAATGGAATCTAATTCAAGAAAGTATTGGGGACGTGTTATGACATCTAGCATGGTGTAGCACAAAAACTGATCTTAATGAGGCGGACAAATTTTTATTTGGGGTTTCGTTTCAAATCTGCACTAACCCACGTAAACTCTTGAAAGCATGTTGAGATGCTCTACAAAACTTTGGCTAAAATTTGGATAAACAATTTAATAAAACATTAACAGATAGTGCTATAACAACTGACTTGACATATTGCACCACATAATAACGGACTGGGGATAACAACAAAAGTGATGATTCGGATCGTATCAACTACGCGGTAAATTGATAGCGAAAGTCACACAAATCGTAAATTATCCAACACTAAAAAAAAACATATCTGACTAATAGAAGTGCGGGGGATAAGTATCGGAAGTACTAATTGTACACATGACAACCGGTTAATAGTTTGCATTCTACCACTATCTAACAATACTACACTATTTATTTAACACAATTAAACAATATAGCTATCTAAAAATCAACCCCTACAAAACTAGGACTTATCATAATCTTGAGCCAGAACACATACGCTATGTTTTTTGCTAGTATTCTACTGAGCGGCAATAGGATCAATCTTGGCACAAACACTGACATGAGTAAGCACAACACAAAGGAAACAAAACACAACATCAAGCTTAGATGAGAGCTGCAACAACACAAACGGGGAAAACACTCAATCTCAGCGATTAAGAAAACACGATCAATGCGTGGGGTATACAATTGGAAAATACGCAAATCATAAACACACAAAACAACATATTTAGACTGACCATGTACAGCGTAATTTCACTCTTAGCATATCAACAACAGGTCCTCTAAGTCTACATATAGTTTTTCAAAGATAAACCGCACTCAAAAATGAACACCAAGTAATACACCACTAGTTGAATCAGAAGATGATCGCCGAAAAGTCAAGAAATATAAAGTTTAAGGGGACTTAACCTGTAAAAATACCTAAACTTATATTTATACAACAAAGGAAAGAAAAAAAGACAACGGTGATAAGCGCTGCCAAATTTGGCAAAGTTAGAACCACGAGGGGGCCCTTCTGCCAAAGGTCCCCAATCTTGTAGTAACACCCAAGACGTGCACTGCAAATCGAGTATATACCCGTAGGGGTTATATTGCCAAGACCCCAAAACATTTAACCCACAAGGACGTGTGGTGTAAGCTATACACACACCATGAGGGGCTAATTTTGCCCAAACCACAAACCCACGCCTTGCTACACACCCTACCACCCAACCCTTTAACAACTTTCTTTCCGTCCCGCCCTTATTCAAATCCCCAACCAACTCACCGGGTTTAACCCACCTCCCTCTCCTTTACCCTGCAATCCCAAACAAGCCCCACTATTGACGCAAACCATCCCTCCCCCTTCCACTATCTTTCCCAGCTGTAAGAATCGCCCGAAGTTGGCAATCCCTGTGTGACCCACATCACTGCCCCCGAAGCTCAGTTACGTGTCTTAGATGATCCAAACAGTACCAAAAGGCAAAAAAATGCGACTTGGCCATGAATTTGTCTTTATTTTCCCCCCTCACAACAACAAACACAACCCATTTTGTTTTGTGTGCTTACAAAGAAACACAAGTTAAATAAGACAAGAGGAAGAAGACCTAGTCGTTTTCCCCTATATAAAGATAGAACAAAGCCATTGAGGCTAAGTAGTTTTAAGTGTAGTTTTAATATAGTTTTAAAGTTTTCAGTTTAAGTTCTTTTATGTACTTGCATTTCACAGTTTTAATGGAAAATTCAGTCGTTTTTATAATTGTGTTCTAAGTTGCAAATTGCCTTCTTAAAATCTTTTAAGCTCTCAATATAAGCTATCTCTATAACCTGTTCAACATTTTTATGCAAAACTTCAAGGAAAATTCAAGAAAGTGACAAGGTACTGTTGGATTTAAGCAAGCTAAGGATGAATAAGCTATTATGGATGGCTTATTGGGTTATGGCTTAGTTAAAGCTTATTTATAAGCTTGGGGTAGGATTTAGAGCTTAATTAGGCTTCAAAAATCCTTTTTGAGAAAAAGGATCAAAGGTACATTTTTTGTTACTTTTGCTTATTACTGTAGCAATAAGCTTATTTAGCTTATTTTCTTAGCTTACTACTGTTATTATGCTTATTAATGTGTATGTATGCTTGTTAGTGCTTTTCATGTCATTTTTATGCAAGTTGCTTAAAACTGTCATATTTAGCTATAACTGTCCTAGCTTATTTCCATTTTTAAATGCTTATTAGTTCAGCTTTTTACTTTTTTATTGTTTAGTATAGCTTAAGTAGGTTTAGACTTTTAAAAAATTTCAGTTAAATTTAGTTTTCATAAGTCTTTAAACCACTTTCAAAAATTAAGGGGGTGTTTGGGTCAACACTCAAAACGGGTCAAAAGGTTTTGTCTATGGGTTGAGGTCATCAAGCTAGTTTAAGCTTAAGTTTTAAGCTTATTTTAAGCTGTTTTTAAAAGTTTTAAAGCTTTAAAATTGTTTTCCAAAAGTTTTCTAAACTATCTTCTTAACTGTGACTTTTAAAAAAGGCCACAAGTGCTTATATTCATAAGCACTTGGATTTTGAGTTTTGGTTTCTAAAAGAGTGTGTTGTAGTGTGTCAAAACAAGCTGCTAACACACTTGGGTCATTTGACTTGTTAAGTCAAAACAGCCCAAGTTTTTAAGTGTAAAATTTTTAAATCTGAAAAGCCTTTTTCACCATCAAAAATCAGCAAGTTAAAATGATTTTTAAAAGTCAAAAATTGGTGCATAAGTCCATTTCCTAGGGTATTCAATCTGTTTAAGCTTATTTTCTTATTTTGAGCTTATTTGACAGCTTTTAAAAAGCTGTCAAATAAGCCCTTGAGTTTAGCCTAAGTCTCCCCTGGTGCAAAGGGGAGATTTTAAGCTCCTTTTTCTTAAGCTTTAAGTGTACTTAAGCCCAATCTCTTGGCTTATTTTGAGAGACTATAAGCTCTTATATAAGCCCCTTCAGTTTCAGCTTTTAAAAAGCTTATTAGATAGCTTATTCTTAAGCCATAAGTTGCCTTTGGACTGTTTTTGCTCAAGATAAGTGTAGGGATTGCTTATTTTTCATTTTAGCTTATTGAGCTTATTTCATAAGCTCATTTTGTTCCTAGTAGCTTATTGAGGATAGTGTAGTAGATGTTTGCTTATTTCCCTTTTTTTTCCTAGCTTATTTGTCCAAAACTTTAGCTCTTTTTGCCTCTTAAGCTTGTTTCAGCTTCTGTCCATTTAAGCCCTTTTCTCAGCTTATTAGTTTTAGCTTTTAACCTTTTTAGCTTATCTAGGTTAGATTTAGACCCTCGTTAGCTTATTTTAGTCCAATCTTAGCTTATTCGACCACAAGTGTCCAAATGTCTTAGGCCATTTCATTGCTTTTTGACCATTTTAGCATTGCTGTCAGTTTTAGCTTATTTTTTTGTTCTGAGAGCTTTGTGCAAATTGTGGAGTTGACTATGTTGTTAAAGCCCCTCAGATCTGTACACTTTGCTTTTACTATGTGTTCGATTCTTAAAAAGAGGATTGAAAAGGGGATGGGTGAGCAAACGACTCTAACCGGTACCTCCTCGATTCTTTCCTCTTTTATTAACCCACACCCAACACTCATACCGCTGCGCCCTTGGGACTTTTCTGTTAGAGTCCCAAGGGCCTTGGTATTTAAGGGTGTTTTGGGGTTATAAGCTAATAAGCTGTAACAGCTTATTTACGGGCTTATTTTTAAGCCAATCTTTTTGTTCTTATTTTTCTTAGGATTATACCAGTGTTTAGTATTTTTTGTAAAAATTTCAGAATTTTTCGAAGTCATTTACTATTTTTTATAATTTAATTTAGTTAAAAGTTTAAAAAATTCATAAAAAATACAAAAAAATTATCGATAAAATTTTTTTCTTTTTTAGAAAATTGTATTTGTCATCTAGTTGTAGGAGAAAAATATAAAAATTTTGTTTTTAGGGTCATTTTTACAAACTTTTCATTTTTTAAAGGAACGGTAACGGGTGCGGGTCTTTTGCTTGACTCGTTTTTTGGGTCAAACGACCTCCGTTTTCGGTCTAGTCTTTTTCATTCTTCGTTATTTGATCCCTAGAGTAGTTTAGAAGCAAAAATTTCTTCGTAGGGTTAATTTTGAAGATTTTAGGTTTTTCTCCCTTTGTTCGGGGCCCATGCTCTCGTTTTCTAGCTTAATTTCATAATTTTTAGGATTTTCTTAAACGTTTTAGTTTATTATTGTTTAATTTAGCTTTCCACACTCTCAAATCATTTTTCTCATTCAAACTCCAATCTTTCGACTGTATCGATTCTCCAGTCCAGCCTCGTTGGGGATAAACGACCCGGGAAAATTCTATACTGCTCTCGGTTTTATTGACTTTGTTTCCAGACTATTCTTACTATATATATCCTATATTTTATTATATATTATATATATTTTAAGGTGTAGTTTGGAAGCGATCAAGTAGCATTAGAGACTCTAGGAAATACAATGACGTGGTCCAAAAAGATAGTCGAAAAGTGGGGAATGTGAAAAATCTAACTGTTACAAGGAAAGGGTGAATGGTGAAGGCTTGGCAGTGGAAAAAATGCTGGAGACAGAGGAAATGGTTATTGAATTTGAAACTACCGAGGATATGAAAAGGATAATGTGCAGAAGTGTAATCGGTGAAGTGTAGAAGTTTGAGTACTTGGAAATGTTAGCTTGACAGATAAACATTATCCAATCAATCATTAATTGTCAAATTAATTAGTCAATCAATTAGTTGTCAATCATTATCTAGTCAATTATTCTCTTGTCAAGCATTAATTAGTTGTCTATCCACATAGTCTTGTACCTTTATAAATTGTAATGAATGATGAATGAAAGAGGACACACAGTTTCACCATTCTTCATGGTATCAGGACCTAATCGATCCTAAATCATAACCCATAAACACTAACCTTCATCACAAAAATAGTTGTCCTCCGATCATCGGAAACTCGCCGATGATTCGGAAGGATCCCAAACATACCTTTTTCTTTTTATGTTATTAGTTATAATACAAATAAATCAAAGCGCCGCTTCACAGCGCAACATAACACCGCCGTCACCGCTGCTATACCACCACCGTTTCTGTTTATTTTTTTTTCCACGATCCCATCTTTCTACCTCTTCGTCAATTGTTAGTGATTTGTGTTGGTGATTTGTGCTAAGGTCACAAATCTACACAACTGTGATTTGTTTTGGTGATTTGTGCTTAGGTCATAAATCCACAAAATCTTGATTTGAGATGAGTTTGGTTAAAATCTCTTTGGGAGGCTGAGATCTCTAGTTTCTTGGATGAAAGAGAAATAAGGGAGGCGTGTATTTTGGATGATAATTTTTTGGTGGCCGACAAAATAAATTGTGGTGGGTGAAATAATGTTTTTTGGGGTAAAGGTAAATCGCTCAACACAAATCCGGTTGTGTGGATTGTGACCTTAGCACAAATCACCAACAAAAATCACTAACAATTGACGAAGAGGTAGAAAAATGGGATCGTGGAAAAAAAATAAACGGAAACGGTGGTGGTATAGCAGCGGTGACGGCGGTGTTATGTTGCGCTGTGAAGCGGCGCTTTGATTTATTTGTATTACAGCTAATAACATAAAAAGAAAAAGGTATGTTTGGGATCCCTCCGAATCATCAGCGTCTCCTAATTTTAGTTTTCGTATGACGGAGGACAACATATTTTTTGTGATTAAGGGTAGTGTTTATGGCGTTAGGATTTAGGAGCGGATTAGGTCCTGATACATGAAAGAATGGTGAAATGTTAGGTCCTCTTTCATTCAATCATCATTAACAATTTTTAGGGTTTTTTTTTTTTTTTTTTTTTTTTACAAGACTATGTGGATAGAAACTAATTAAGCTTGAAAATTAGAATAATTGACTTTTAAGGGGAATAATGATTGGACAACTAATTGATTGGACTAATCATTTGACAAATTAATGATTGGATTGGATAATGTTTATCTTCAAGCTACACGGGAAGGGTACAGAGCACAAAGTGAATTCTGATGACTATAAAGTGGCACATCGGGAGGAGGTTGAATCGGGTAATATCATTTTCAAAGCGACAAGGACGGGCAGTGGATCACTGAGTGGTTCAGCTTTATCATGATCAATAAATTCTATGCGAGTTAAGTGAATTGGCGAAAAAATTGGCGAGTATGTGGGATAATGATAATTGTGTCAAACAGGTTGTAACAGTTGGCAAAAAATGAAGATTGGTAGGCGTAAATCACAGAATTGATAGTGGCAAGCGGGATGGGATTAACTAGTAGTAAGTATTATTGTGTGGGTCGTATTGTTGATTCAAATTATGAAAATAATTTCTATAAACATTAGAGGGATTGGGACTGCCGATAAACGGGAATGGGTACTAAAAATTTGTAATAAAGAAAAACCATGTGTGTTAGCAATACATGAGATGAAATGTAAAATAGTGGATGATCAGTGGGTGGAAAGTGTATGGGGTGCAAGAAATTTTGGTTTTGTTCAGATTGAATCTAGAGGAAGGTCCGGAGGGTTGTTGCTTGTATGGGATACAAATAGTTTTTCGGTTAAGCAATCGGTTGGAGAAGATAGGTTTGTGGCTATCATGGGTACGCTGAAGGGAAGAGTTGGTGATATTATTCTTGCTAATATGTATAGGCCGTACCCAGCAAATCAGAAAGTGGCGTTGTGGAAGAGACTCGAGGAGCTAATTAATAGTAATGATGCAGCGTGGTGTTTATTTGGTGATTTTAATGAGGTAAGGAATCAAGACGATCGGTTAAACACACAGTTTCATGTGCGAGAGTCTGATGATTTCAATGAGTTCATTGCAAACACCCATTTGATTGAAGTTCTAATAGGAGGAAGGCGTTTTACAAGAGTTAGTGATGATGGGATGAAATTTAGTAAGTTAGATCGGTTTCTAATATCTGAGGAGTTTAAATAGATGTGGGGGAATTTGGCAGCTGTTGCATTGGACCAAAAGCTGTTTGATCATTGTCCGATTGTGTTGAAAGACATTGATGTGGATTTCGGGCCGAGACCATTCAGGTCCTTGATATTTGGTTGAACGAGTTGGATATTGAACAGGTGGTCACAGAGGCTTGGGCAAAACCTGTAACGGTTAATAAACCAGATTGTATTGTTCGAGACAAATTCAAGAATGTCAAAATGGCCGTAAAAAAAGATTTGGTGCAATAGACAATCAAATTAAGAAGTATCAGGAGAAAGCTATGAGATGGGAGTTGGAAGCAGAAGCTAGATATCTAAGTGAGGATGAGCTAAAAGCATGGATGGAGGCTAGGAGATTATGGATTGAGAAGGATGGTGAAAAAGCAAAAGTAATGAAGCAGAAGGCTAGAATCAAGTGGGATACGGAGGGTGATGAAAACTCGAAATTTTTTCACTCTATTGTTAAGAGAAAAAACAACAAAAATAACATACGCGGCTTATTAGAGAATGGAATATGGAGTGAGGAGCCAACAGAGATTAAAGAAGAGATATTAAGATATTATAGTAATATTTTCTCAAAAACTCGAATGGATAGACCCACATTTGCAAGTAATGGAGTGAGTAAGCTATCAGGCCTTGAGGAAAAAAATCTCGAATCAAGGTTTACAGAAAAGGAGATTTGGGAGGCAGTGTCTCGGTGTTGCAGCGATAAGGCTCCGGGACCTGACGGTTTCAACTTTCGTTTTATCAAGAAGTTTTGGGAAATTGTAAAAGAGGAAATAATTACGACAGTGCATTGGTTATAGGAGAGCGAAGAAATATCAAAGGGTTGTAACACTTCTTTCATCACTATTATACCAAAGGTAACTGACCCAATCGGATTAGGTGACTTCAGGACTATTAGCCTCATCGGGTGTTACTACAAAATAATCGCAAAACTGCTAGCTGAAAGATTAAAGGTTGTGGTGGGAAAGTTAGTGGGGGATGTTCATAATGCTTTTATAAATGGCAGATATATTTTAAACGGGGTGTTGATTACGAATGAGACCGTGAATCTTTTGAAGCAAAAGAAAAATAAGTGTTTAATGTTTAAAGTTGATTTTAAGAAGGCATACGATAGTCTTAATTAGGAATACTTGATGGACGTAATGAAATGTATAGGATTTGGTAACAAGTGGCGTAGGTGGATCGAAGTTTGTATGAAATCAACATCAATATGAAATCGGCTTATTAGAGAATGGAATATGGAGTGAGGAGCCAACAGAGATTAAAGAAGAGATATTAAGATATTATAGTAATATTTTCTCAAAAACTCGAATAGATAGACCCACATTTGCAAGTAATGGAGTGAGTAAGCTATCAGGCCTTGAGGAAAAAAATCTCGAATCAAGGTTTACAAAAAAGGAGATTTGGGAGGCAGTGTCTCGGTGTTGCATTGATAAGGCTCCGGGACCTGATGGTTTCAACTTTCATTTTATCAAGAAGTTTTGGGAAATTGTAAAAGAGGAAATAATTACGGCAGTGCATTGGTTATAGGAGAGCGAAGAAATATCAAAGGGTTGTAACACTTCTTTCATCACTATTATACCAAAGGTAACTGACCCAATCAGATTAGGTGACTTCAGGCCTATTAGCCTCATCGGGTGTTACTACAAAACAATCGCAAAACTGCTAGCTGAAAGATTAAAGGTTGTGGTGGGAAAGTTAGTGGGGGATGTTCAAAATGCTTTTATAAATGGCAGATATATTTTAAACGAGGTGTTGATTACGAATGAGATCGTGAATCTTTTGAAGCAAAAGAAAAATAAGTGTTTATTGTTTAAAGTTGATTTTGAGAAGGCATACGATAGTCTTAATTGGGAATACTTGATGGACATAATGAAATGTATAGGATTTGGTAACAAGTGGCGTAGGTGGATCAAAGTTTGTATGAAATCAGCATCAATACCCGTGTTGGTGAATGGCTCACCGACAAAAGAATTTTATATGGGTAGAGGAGTTAGACAAGGCGATCCTTTGTCACCTTTCTTATTTCTTTTGGCAGCAGAGGGGTTAACGTTTTAGTGAAAGACGCAGTTGATAGGGGCATGTTTAATGGTGTAGACGTTGGACGAGAAAAGATCATGGTGTCTCATTTACAATACGCGGATGACACCATTTTCTTTGGCGAGTGGAATAAGTAAAACAAAATTAATTTAATGTGTATTATGAAAGGTTTAGAGAAAGTTTCTGGATTAAAGGTTAACCTCAATAAGAGTAGGGTGTATGGGGTTGGAGTGTCGAGAGGTGAAGTTGAGGATATGGCAAGATGTATGAGATGTAGTGTGGGTGAACTTCCAATAACATATTTGGGATTACCGGTTGGGGTTTGTATGAGAAGGGAAAGTTCATGGTGACCGGTTGTCGAAAAGTTCAAAAAATGTCTTACGGATTGAAAAGCTAAAGCGATGTCATTTGGTGGTCGATTAACTTTGGTCAAATCAGTTTTGGGTAGTTTGCCACTATATTACTTTTCCTTGTTTCGTCATGTGTGATTCATACACTTGAGAGAGTCAGTCACTTAAAGCAAAAAATCTGTGTTTAATAGGGAAATGGTGGTGGCGGGCTAGGATCGAACATGAGGCTATGTGGGTCAAGGTGGTCAAAAGTACATATGGGGCAGACGGGGTTATGGGTGATTTTGTCAGGATGGTCGGTGGTAAAAGTGGGGTATGGGGGGATATTGTGAGGGAAGGTCGGGACATTAATAGGCTGGGTGTGTGTTTCTCATCTTCCTTTACTAGAAAAGTGGGGGATGGGTCTCGTGTGTCTTTTTGGGATGATAGATAGGTTGGTGGTGTAAGACTGCGAGATCGGTTTCCTAGGTTATACCATTTGGATAGGTGTAAGGTGGTTAAGGTAGCGAGTCGGGGGGTATGGGGTAAGGAAGGGTGGAGATGGGCATGGGATTGGGTTAGGAAACCGAGGGGGGTGGTTGATGATTTGGTTGGTTTAGAAGAATTTTTGAGTCATGTTAACATAAATTTGAATGGCAGGGACACATGGAATTGGGAGATAGATGATGACGACGTGTTTTCAGTCAAGAAAGTATCATCTGTGGTGGAAGCACAACGCTTGAATGTTGGCGGTGCAAATTTTGAGACGATATGGAACAATATCATTACAAAAAAGATCAGCATTTTTGCTTGGAGGACGGTGCGAGGCAAGTTACTGGTAAGGGTGGAATTGGATAGAAAGGGCATTGATTTGCATTCGGTGTTGTGTCCTATGTGTGATAATGCTTGTGAATCTATAGACCACAGGATAGTGTTTTGCAGTGAGGTGATAAAGGTATGGTCGTTGGTGTTTGGGTGATGGCATCTAGGCAATGTGAATGCGTTTACAGAATATGATATGCTTAATCATAATGGCGGCGGGGGAATATCATCAAAAAATATAACTTTATGGCGAGCGGTTGTTTGGACAACGGGATACTTTTTTGGAAAAACCGTAATTGTTGGGTGTTTGGGAAAAAGGTTGAATCACATATGAATCTCTTCCAAGAAATTCAGTTGAGGTCGTATGAATGGATTATGCGAAGATCGAGCAAATATAAATTAAGATGGGACGTGTGGTTGGTGGACCCAAGATTATGTACGGCGTAATTTTCTTGTAGAGTTAGAAAGGGGTGTTTGGCGCTGTGAATGGCAGGTATAAACCTGCTGTTACATTCTGTTTGCTAAGTTGTATATGCGAGTTCTTGTTTCCTTATTCCTGGCTTTGTGTAAATTGAAATGGGTGTTTGGGCTTTTGTCCCTTTCTGTTGTATCTTCTTGTATTTTTGTTCAATAATGAAATTGCTTGCCTTGTTCTAAAAAATATATATATGCTATTTTCGTTTGGGCATATTATTTTTATTTTTTGTTATTACAGGTTCATTAAAGAGAGGTGTGTGATTGTCTTAAGTGTCTCTAGATAAAGATATATATATGGGCTTTGTGTTAGGTGATGACTAAGGAGAAAGAGTATGAAGAAGAAGAAATTAAGGTGTATAGATGTAGAGAACAAGAAAATAAATTATGAAGCATGGTGTGCTTTAGACTGGAGTTGGTGTGAGGCCATACAGGTCAATAGTGAGTGCTAGATTTCTACGTGAAGAAAGTCATTGAGATATGAACCATATGTGACTCCTTGACATGTTTTAAAAACTAGTAGGTAAAGAATTGAAATCGGATTTGATAATATTATTCATCCTATTATCACATCCTCTTTTTTCTACTGCATGGTCAATATTATTCTTAGGTAACAGCCCATTAAATATCTTTATTGTATAAGTTGTAACAGCCCATTATTTGTATCAATCCATTAAATGTCTTAAATTTCTAAAATTGTAACGGCTCTTCAACTTGTAAAAGCACATTTAACTTGTAACATCCCATTAAAGCTACATTTATTGCACATTCTCTTTCTATATACTTGATACTATCATTAGTTCAATTTTAACTCATTAGTCATTATAGAGCTGAAAAGTGTGCCATAAAAAATGTACTTTGAAAAAGGTTTTCGTCGAAAAATATAATCACACAGATACTCGCCGCCGTATCGCGCAGATACCCGGGTAGTTGTATACAAGGGATGTGTTTAATAGGTCATTTTGAATTCATCTTTCTTTCTTGAGTAAAGTCATTTTTCTCTCCGCTCTCTCTTCTTTCTCTCACTGGAACTATGATTCATATCTTGTATAGTTATATTTTAATCATCCCGATTTTCCAAAAGTGTTCTTGATACATCTTACAGACTTCAAATAACTCTCATAAGTATAACAACATAAAATAGTTTGGTTTGAGACAAGGCTCCTTAAAAATCACAAGTTTGCTTATGAGTTTAGAGCTTTTTAAATGACGTAGAAATGTAACTTTTTCGTTATTTACCAACCATTGCACTCCCTACAAACATGTGGTTTGTAACCGTCTTTTTTGGTTCATTGAAAATCATAATTCAACATTAACGAACATTAAACTAAAAAAATAAAAAAAAATTAAACTAACATTTAATAAGTAATTTGCGTTTATCCCTTTGCAACATCTCCTCTCTTTTTTTCTCTGTTCTCCGGCCACCATCACCGCTGCGGACCGCCGTCACCACCTTCTTGCATGGTCCTTTCTTGAAAATATATATAAAAAACCCTTCACATTATAATAATCATCAAGACACATTTTTGATGATCAAAGCAACATTTCAATATTCACCCATTTCATAATTTTCAAGAAAGATCAATACAAATTCGCAAAACGACCCGTTTATAAACACTATAGAATTTCCAAGAAAACCGGACGAGGCGGTCCGCCGTTGAACGATGGCGGACATCGTGAAAAAGATCCTAGCACGACCTATTCAATTAGCGGATCAAATTATAAAAGAGGCAGAGTTTGCATGCAAATTTAAAACAGATTGTTACGAGATCAAAAACAAGACCGAAAAGCTTGTGGCCTTATTACGACAAGCGGCTCGTGCTAGTAACGACCTTTACGAACGTCCCACACGTCGAATTATAGAAGATACCGAACAAGCTTTGGATAAGGTCTTACAAATTGTTATTAAATGTCGAGCTAATGGATTTAGCAGGATTTATACTATTATCCCTGCGGCCCAAGTGCGAAAATCATGTACTACGATTGATAATTTAATTGGTAATGTGTCGTGGCTCCTACGTGTCTCGACTCCCGCGGATGAGCGGGATGATGACTATGTCGGGTTGCCTCCTATTGCCGCGAACGAGCCTATTCTTTGTTTGGTTTGGGAACAAATCGCCATTCTTTGTTGTGGGAACCTCGATGACCGGGCCGACGCTGCAGCATCGCTTGTCTCGTTGGCCCGGGATAATGATCGATATAGAAAATTAATTATTGAAGAAGGCGGGTTGGCTCCGCTTTTGAAACTAGCAAAAGAGGGGCGAATGGAAGGTCAAGAGAGCGCGGTTAGAACTATTGGTTTGCTTGCTTATGACAAAGATAATATTGAACCAATTATCAATGCAGGTTCATGTCCGGTTTTTGCGAAAATACTGAAAGGAGGACATATGAAGGTTCAAATTGTGGTGGCATGGGCCGTGGCGACAATAACCGCAGCGGATACGAATTGTAAAGACCATTTCTTACAAGCTAACATGATTCGGTTGCTTGTGAGTCATTTATCATACGAAACAATCGAGGAGCATAGCAAGTATACTATTGTTAGTAAAAATAAAATGGCATCTATACACGCGCTTCTTATGGCGAAAAATTCAGATAATGAGATAAAAAAGGAACAAGATGATGATGACAATTGTCATGTGGCGCGTCCGGGTGGTCTAGAGAGCGGCGATATACACATGCACCTGCACCAAGTTGTGAGTGTTAAGTCGCCTCAACAAAGACGAGAAAGGAGTAGAAGACGTGTTGCATTGCCGGGAGCAAGTATTAAGGGGAGGGAATTTGAAGATGATACTACAAAAGCTGAAATGAAGGCGATGGCGGCTCGAGCCTTATGGCACCTATGCGCAAATAATTTTACCATATGTAAAACCATAACCGAATCACGAGCACTTCTTTGTTTCGCGGTACTGTTGGAAAAAGGTGAAGATGTAGTCAAGTACAATTCAGCAATGGCCTTGATGGAAATAACTGCAGAGGCTGAACGTCACGCTGAATTGAGACGTTCAGCCTTTAAGCCAACCTCAACAACCGCTCGTGAGGTTGTGGATAAGCTGCTTAAAATAGTTATTAAAGAAGAATCTGATCTTCTTCTACCAAGTATCCAATGCCTAGGTAACTTGGCTCGGACATTTAGGGCCACTGAGAAAAGGATCATCCCTCCTCTCGTAAGGTTATTAGACGAGAGGGAGACTCAGGTGTCAGCAGAAGCGGCAATCGCATTATGTAAATTTGCGTGCACGGATAACTATTTACATGTGGACCATTGCAAGGCCATAATAGAGGCTGGCGCGCCTAAACACTTGATTCAACTAGCTTATTTTGGGGAAGAAGATGCTCAATTTCCAGCCGTGATCCTCCTTTGCTATCTTGCATTACATGTACCCGATAGTGAAACATTAGCTCAAGAAGACGTGCATATTGTGCTTCAATTTGCAGCCAAACAAGACACATTGGTGAAAAAACACGAATTTTTACAATCGCTTGTTGATGAAGCCAAACAAAGATTGGAGATTTTTCAATCTCGAGCATAATCTTCAGTTTATGTATTATATGTCGGCTCTCTTTTTCTTTTCTCATCCCAGCGTGAATATACATAGAATTAATACATATAGTGTTTCATTCTTTGTGTTCGATTCATATATCATTTTAATTCGATGGTTATAGCTGTAAAAAAAGGTGTACGTGCAAATTTTGAGCCTCCTCTGTAGCAAATTACTATTATTAACTTGATGTCTTGATGGTATGTCTCAAAATCCTAAGTTTCTAATATTGTTATGTTTCACTTTATAATCCGTGAGAAATAAAATATTATTCATGTTTGAAAACTCTATATTATTATAATATGGAAAAACAAATCCCATAGCATAAAATACTAAAAATAGTGCAAGAACGATAAACAAGAGGTATCTATTTTTTTATATATAATAAAACAAGCTTTTTTACAAGTATTTTAAACACGTTGCATTAAATTAGTCTGATGTGTCATCACCACGTTGCTTAGTATTTTTGGTATGTACAAGTACTCAATGGCCGGTTAAGAAAGCTTTATGAGAGTCTACATTCACAATCAAAACTCTTCAAAAACGGTTCTGTCAAATTTAATGCTCTTCAAATGTATTTAATTGATACTCTACAATTAGCATTTATAGCCATAAGTCTTGGCATTAATTATGATTGATAAGCCAAAGTTCAAATTTTTTTAGGGAAAATCACAAAAATACCCAATTTTACAACCTCACTTCAGTGGAAATGCTTCAACCAGATAAATATGGTACCTTTTACAAAGGTATAGATAGTTTGGTCACTTTCTTTTAGTTTCAAAGCGTGTGTTTTATTTTTTATTTGTTCGGATATTGTCAATATTATTACTATAGAAGTGAAGTATCCCCCACTGACGTGTTCGTTGAAATGCTTGTGAGAAACTTGAATCTTTTGTGTGTTAGTTTCTTTACAAACAATTAGAGGTTGCTGTTATTAGTTTGGTGCTTTCAATTGCAATTTTGTTATATATGTCATGTGTGTTTTGCTTGAAGTTAATAGGGTTAATACACAAA